>JXCR01106856.1:0-61785 GCA_002079205.1 Phalaenopsis hybrid cultivar | reverse complement strand
TGTAGGAAATTCGTGATGAAATAAGAAATACATGAGATACGAGAGTTTTTACGTGAAAAAGTAGAGAAGGAAAAAAAATCATAGGGCTTGACTAATGAAATGAAATACGAGTTTGACCCATACTAAATAATCTATTCTATAACTACATATATAAATGTATATCCTTCACTTTCACATGAGATAACGAGCTACAAAGTGATGTACTCGACATGATATTCCATACTTGTAGTATGATTTGAAATGAAAGTTATATGTTCAAGTTTTGTACAAATATTCCACATATAAGTAAAGTAACAAGAGAACAGACAAGATACAAAAATTTTTACGTGGAAAACAAAGAGGAAATGAATCTCAAGGTGTGATGCATATGAAATGATCAATGATATTACTATACTTAAACTTTTATCATTCCCTTTTGACTAGAGAAGTCAGGATTATAAAGTGATATACTTAAGCTTCATTTGGGAAATTACTTTTTTAGTACTTTCTTGATGTTTTTTTTTTGTGGGAAGCTGTTTTTTGCATCATAACTTGTTAAAATATGACGACACTGAGAAAGCCGTTCTTTGATTTTTTGGAAAAAAAATAAAATATTTATAATTCTCACAGCATCTTTCTAACATATTATTTTCTCTACCACAGCTCAACGAACATATTCTTAAAAACCTGCAACCACCANAAAAAATTCCTTAAACTCCCCTTTCTTTTTTTTTTTTCTTATTGTTTACCCATTGATTTCCCAAAATTCTTTCTTTCTTTTTTTCCCCGGTTCTATGATGCCCCGCATAAAACTTCTGTGGAACCACGCCGGAGCTATTGATTCCCATGTCGGTGCCGGCATGCTTCCGGCCCGCTTTTCATCGTCGACCTTTTGTTAGTTTGTCTTTCACCACTGTCGGACTGTTGCCGCCAAACCCGCCAAACCTATTAATCTGTTGGCAAAGCACGTAAGGCCACATATTGCAAAAACCACCGACAACACATTCTGGATTTGTTGTCGTTGAAGCTAAACCGTGCTCCGATGATGAACCTGAAGTTTTGAAACCAGTTGTTATACGAAAATAATATGGAAACGAAAAAATTCATACAACAACAATCAAACACAATGATTTACGTAGTTCGACATTGAACTGATTTTTCTACAATTATGGGGAGGTTTCACGAGCATCGGATTGGGAGAAAGAAAAAAATAGCTTGGTGTCACAAGTTGTGCCTTTTCTCCATAACTCTCACATGAACCCTAAGCTCTTAATATAGATGAGGATTAAGGCATACAAATAAATAAAGTCAAAAGTCCAAATTATCTCTAATAACAAAAAAAGCAAATAAATACAGCATTAGTGTAAAAGGCAAAGTTCAGGTGTTAGGCATGTAAATACAATGGAGTTAGGTGGTATGTAAGTTGATGCCCCAAAAATAAATTTTAGTCCTTAGATGTGTAAATACACAAGAATAGGGAATCGACACATGACGTGTAGAAGGGCTGTCAAAAAAGCTCTTTGTTTGCGAGCAGTTCGTGTTCGATTCGTTCGATAAGCAAACGAGACCAACACGAACAATTTTTTCGTTTGGTTTGCTAAACGAACCAAACACAAACAATGATGTGTTCGTTCGTGTTCGAATCGTTANTATATATATATATATATATATATATATATATATATTTGTGAATTAAGTGTTCTCATGATCTTGAAATTGACCGATCATAGATTTTTTTGCTTTATTCCTCTCGGCATTCCATTTGACTATAATCATGTAAAATTCAGAAATCATTTAATCTTTCAAATAATGCTTTAAGCTTTTCTAACCTCAGATTTGAATGACATTGACGTAATTAAATACAGATTTTTTAGACCTACAATATGACAAAATATCTATTAAAATTGGAGATCAAGTGATCATAAACTTAAATCTAGAGCTTATTTCATCCGAAATGTAGCAATATTCATTTTTGATTAAGTGATTTTTTAAATATGAGTAGCTTAATATTTAATTCATTTATGGCCATGATTAATATCTTTTATAATTTATCAAGAAGCAAGATTAATTATTTATAATATACTCTTTCAATGCTGAAATATAAATTTATTTAGTATTTGATTATAAGTGACTTGTTATTTTTTTTATTTTATATTANTTTATAATTTATCAAGAAGCAAGATTAATTATTTATAATATACTCTTTCAATGCTGAAATATAAATTTATTTTGTATTTGATTATAAGTGACTTGTTATTTTTTTATTTTATATTATTTTTTTTATAAATACAAATTATTTCTTATGCTCATTAAAATGCTTATTTATTTAATATTGTTTTCAATTATAAATAAGGCCCTATAAGGTTGGCTGAAATAACCATCAAAATACTTATTTGATAAGATAAATAAGACTCATTTAATTACCGGTTGAGCAATGGTCAAATAGCCTAGTTGTAAATAAATCAAATTTGAACACTATTACAAATACTTGAAAGAGCCTAAACTCGAACAAACCTCTAAGCTCAACTCATTTGCAATGCATAGAGGCCCGCTTATATAGTTTGGGCCGATGTCCTAGTCTAATGGCATTGGCCTAAAAAGGCCCCCCGAAAATGACGGCCTGCTTTTAATGTAATTATGGCGAGCCCTTTGCGTGTTGCTATGGGTTTCCTCCCATGTAGGGCTGTCAAAAAAGTNGTTGTAAATAAATCAAATTTGAACACTATTACAAATACTTGAAAGAGCCTAAACTCGAACAAACCTCTAAGCCCAACTCATTTGCAATATATAGACACCCGCTTATATAGTTTGGGCCGATATCCTAGTCTAATGGCATTGGCCTAAAAAGGCCCCGAAAATGACGGTCCGCTTTTAATGTAATTATGGCGAGCCCTTTGCGTGTTGCTATGGGTTTCCTCCCATGACATGTTGGTAAACCTTTCGGGAGAAATTATCACAATGTAATACTGGACATCATGATAATTTAAGCCCACAGACATATAGGATTCGAGTCGGGTTGTCACGTGGCACAATGATATTGGATATCTGATGCAAATTTGTATCATGTGTCTTGATATAATAATTTTTCACATTCGGGAGACATGAATTCAAGATTCTCATATTTTAAAAGAGAATGTCGCCAATTTTGAGATTTTTAAATTAAATTTAAAAAGAATATAATGTAAAAAATTAAAATTATACTCATTTTAATAAAAAAAAATATAATTTTTGTTTGCAATCTGATTAAGGTTTTGACCAGATTTACGAAGTTATTTTTCTTTTCTTTCAAAATATAATGTAAAATGAATATAATCATTTTTTGGACATTTTTTAATAAGTGTCCAACATAAAAGAGCTATTTTTTATTTGATAGACAATAAAACAAATAGATGTAAACGAGTCGAATAGACCTCGAGTCATAACAAACTAAGGTTTGAATCATAAGTTGAATTCGCTCAATTAGTAAAAACTCTCTAAACTATACCATTGGCAGTTTCAAACTCTTATAATCATTTCACATCTTATAATTATTTCACATCAATATTAAAGGTGAATGCGCCGACAACGCGGAATGGTGCATGCAAAATATACAATACAAGTGGAAATGACTATGCCGCGGAGGCTGTGACCTATAGGGTGAGTGTGACATGGAGACAGTGACTTCGAAGACGACCTACGATAGTTTGTTATGGTGTCTTGAGAAGAAAAGGTGAAGTAATTCTCACTGATTATAATTACACATCGGGTAGGCTTAATGTACAAACCCCTGAATAAGACTGTGACTAGCCATAATGAGTGTGTGTGTGTGTGAACAATGAGTCAAGCAAACTTCAACATGCAAGTCATGAACATGCAAAAATTCATGCAAGGCATACATGTGAGGGGACACAAGTATGAGTTTAAACACTAATGATATAGATGCACCACGACATAGAGGTGTCACGGAGCAGGTCTGACAAGTGTATGCTTGTGGAAGGCATAAACACTCATTAAGAGCGTATGAGGGCAAATGCTCATAAATGCACGACAGGGTGCAAGTGTGAATGTGCTAATGTAGGCAATGTGAACCAAACGAGCAAAAATGCAACATTCAAAAGAAATGGTCGGTCGAACTGATCCAGCCGGAGGACCGATCAGACGAGCCGATGAAAGATATCGATCGACCCTACCTGATCAGTGTTGACGATCTGACGAGTCGATAAAGGATTGCCAATCACGCAAGCTGAAGAAATATATCGATCAATCTGATCGGGTCGATGCAGCTGATCAGACAAGTTGACAAACGATTTACGGTCACGCTAATTAGGCCTAATCGGGCGAGCCGACAGAACATATCGATTGATCCGATTGGACCGATGACCGATCGGATGAGTCAATAAAAGATCGTTGATTGTGTCGATCTATCCAGTGGGGCCGATTGGGCTAGCTGGCAGAACGACATTAAAAAAATTGATAGTTTTATGCATATTTTAAAATTCATGTCACACACACAATGTGAATGCATGCAAGAAATGAGATCCGATTGATTTTGACGATGAAGATAATCACGTCCTAGCGATCCCACAGCTGAACCTTAAGGGCGAATGATAATGAAGCGGCGTAGCTACAAAGCGATGGGTGCTCGCCTCCGTTTGCCCGACACAAATAATTTCATAGGGAAAGTCTTCGTGATGTAGGGAACATATCATGGGACTTTCCGTTCTTTATGCTCAAACGATGGATTCTATTCCCCTTCATTGTGGGAATGGAATTGTCAGCACAAACGTCGGGTCACAACGACCCCAGGCATTAGGATTTCGTGCCATAAATGAAAAAAAAGGATAGGTTTTGCTCGTAGGATTCGCAATAGGGAAACGTAATGCTCCTAAGCTACGAGGTTCCTCTAGGAACACCATAAATTCTAACCTAGCTTCTATAACATCCAAAACTAGGGGCCCTAGTGAAAGGAAGAACAAAAGTTTAAGGAGTATCACCACCATTGTGGTTGATCAAAGTCCAACGTTTGTTTCGAAAGAAGCTCTCCTAGTGGTAAGAGAGATGATGGAGCCATGTTTCTTTCCCCAAGTTAGGATGAAGCTTTCCTCATCAACTTGCCAAAATGTCGATGGAGACAAATAAGACGACTAGATTCCTTCTCCCAAGTGATAAGGAAGCTCTCCTCTCCGGAAAGAATGAGGAAATTGCTAGATTTCTCATTTTCCAAAGCGATGAAGAAGCTCACCTCGTCGTCTCATCAGAAGTCACCACAGACGAGGAAGATGACCAAAAATAAGATAAAGAGATGAAGAAGATGGAAGAAAATGTACTCCCTGACCCTATCTTTGTGGAAAATGAAGAAATCCTTCAAAAATTTACCTAAAAGCTGCTCCTCCAAGCTCCCTTGCTCCCAAGCTTTCTTCTTCATGAATGTCATCTATTTTCTGCAAATGAGTCCTCTTCCTCTGGTTAAACTTGTCATAAGAAGAAGCCCAATGGTATCAAGCAATTTTCCCCATTTGGCATGGACTAAAAATGGTTGCTAAACAATTTTGAGTGAAAAACCAGGCAAAAGAAGAGAGGATCGCCGCTCATGGTCGCCTCGCAAGAGGGAATTTGGGGACCGAAGGTCAAAATGGTAGAATAGGTTCCAGTGGAGTGGCCACACTGAATTCGGGCGTGATCATGCTACTGTTGTATTCATCACGAACGGAGGCTTAAAGTGGTCATGTCAATTACGTCGGACGCTCAGTTTGGTTGGCGTGGCCATGCCGCCTTCGGGTGTGGTCACGATGGTCGATGAACTTGAGCGCCTCTTTAGATTTTGGTGTGGCCATGCCTGATTTGCGGCTTAATTACACCTAACTCTCTGTTTTCCTTGCATGGTCACTCCACATTCGGGCGTGTTCGTGTCGAAAACAAGTCATTTGAGCTCTTTGGGGATGTTTTGGTGTGGTCATGCCCAAAAAGGGTGTGGCACGTCGCTAGTAAGGCAAGACCACACCTAAATTAGGCAAGGTCATGCTGAACCCCATAAAATTTGAGCATTCGACAAAGCTCTCTATGGGGGTTTCAGGCCTCGTGGGAGCTCCAGAGAATCAGATATCAATGGTTGTGATCCAGGGACCTTCGTAAAGGTCATGAGCACTTCTAAAGAGAGCTCGAGAGGATAAATCTTCTATGTCGTCAAGTAGAATGGTTCCAACATGAAATTCATTTACTTATACCTTAGGCTTAAGGTACGAACATGACGAGGGGTAACTTCATTGACGATCTGCATCAAAGGAAAATATGTACTAGCCAGATACATCTCTATGCCATAGGAAAATAACGCCAGTGTAGAGGACGCCAGAGGCGATGCCATATTGAAAACAACTGGCTCGAAACATGGTTGTGATGGTGTAGACATCGATTATAATGTTTTTTCACTCAAAGGATGTTTTGTATGTGTCACATCAAAAATAGATGCTGAAAAGGTCACTACACCGTTATCCAGCTTCTTTTACATACAAAGCTTCTCTCACTGAGAACAAATGCGTTAGATAATACCTGTGTCAAGTATCCAACATAAATCATTTGTAAACAAACTGTGCGAAACTGCAGATAACGATACATCTGAAGTCGCATCTTCAAATCCTTTCACAATAATATTAGTTGTTGTCTCAGATGAGACTTCTTTTCCCATCTCCTCCAGCTTCAGCTCATCTTTCTTCCAATAACTAATCTCTAAATAGAAAACACATTGATTTTTTTGAAAGCTGCACCCACGAGACTTTCCTCGCCTTTGAGAAGTGTTGTCGCCGAACCATTTCTTTGTTGATTTCTTTTTCTTCTCAGGTTTGCCACGTTTGAGTGTAAGCATCTCAATTGACTCCATCTTTGCCAACTTTTTGTCCCTTTGATGTAACTCTTGTTTCAACAACATCATAGTCACATGGTCATAATTCATGATCGTTTTCTCACAAATGAGCGTCATCGCGAAATTTTTGTACTCATATGGAAGCGAATTCAATAGAATGCGCGTCTTGTATTCATCTCGAACCTCCTCATTCAAATTTAATAGATCTGCTAGCAGATTCATGAAGTCAATTCAAGTGCTATCAATGGTAATCTCCTGTCTCAATTGAAATATGTAGAGTTGACACTTCATATGGAGACAGTTCTTCATGCTCTTCATTATATATTTGTTTTCCAACATCCTCCACAAGTTCCCTGCTTAAGTCTTTCTCATCGCCCCTTATTTAATGACTTGGGTCAAGCAATTTCAGATAAAGCCACAAACACTCTGAATCATCTTCAACTCTTCCTCGCTATTCAGGTTTTCCTCTAGATTTTAAGATTACAACACATACAACACCTTGCATCACCACATTCCAAAGTTCCATTTGTTGTCGAATTTTGTCACATCGATTTTGATGTGATGTATAACCACCTAATGAATTGTTTTTAAAGAATCTGACATTATGCTATTTTTCATCACTCTCGTTATTGGAATCTATTTCAAAAAAAAATCCCAGCAGAATACCTTGAAAAAAGAAAAAAAAAGCAACAAAAAAAGTTCATTTGAAAAATAAAAGAAATAAATTTCAAAACATAAAATTCTCTCTTTTTTTTCTTTTTCCGTCTCCCTTTTTTTTTAAAAAAAATCCTTTTGCTTTTCTAAAGAAACTTCCCTTTCAATTTTTTTTACCCATTGATTCCTCAAAATTCTTTCTTTCTTTTTTTTCCGGGTTCTATGATGCCCCACATAAAACTTCTGTCAAACCATGCCGGAGCTATTGATTCCCTTGTCGGTGCCGGCATGCTTCCGACTCGTTTTTCATCATCGACCTTTTGTCAGTTTGTCTGTCACCACTGTCGGACTGTTGCCACCAAACCCACCAAACCTGTTAATCTGCTGGCAAAGCACGTAAGGCCACATATTGCAAAAACCACCGACACCACATTCTGGATTTGTTGTTGTTGAAGTTGAACCGTGCTCCGATGATGAACCCGAAGCTTTGAAACCAGTTGTTATACGAAAATAATATGAAAACGAAAAAATTCATACAACAACAATTAAACACAATAATTTACGTAGTTCGACATTGAACTGATTCTTCTACAATCATGGGGAGGTTTCACGAGCATCGGATGGGGAGAAAGAAAAAAAATAGCTTGGTGTTACAAGTTGTGCTTTTTCTCCATAACTCTCACATGAACCCTAAGCTCTTAGTATAGACGAGGATTAAGACATACAAGTAAATAAAGCCAAAAGAACAAATTATCTCTAATTACAAAAAAAGCAAATAAAAGCAGCATTAAGTTAAAAAGCAAAGGTCAGGTGTTAGGCATGTAAATACAATGGAATTAGGTGGTATGTAAGTTGATGCCCCAAAAATAATTTTTAGGCCTTAGATGTGTAAATACACAAGAATAGGGAATCAACACATGACGTGTAGTTTTGCATTTTTAGACTTTGAAGTCAAGACAACTCATCCAAATCCAAGCGCACTAGATTACTTAAACTGTTATTATCTATTAATTAACAGCTATAAGTAATTAATTAATTATTTATTTTCCGTAACTAGGGCTGTCAAAACAACTCGTTGTTCACGAACAGCTCGTGTTCGGCTCGATAAGAAGCTCTTGTTTGGCCCGTTCGCCAAGTTAACGAGCTGAACACAAACAATACAAACAAATATTTGTTCGTTCATATTCGACTCGTTTTGACTCAAAATACTACTAATCAATTATATATATACATATATCTTTGATGAGTAGTATTTTTTAAAAATTGAATTGACTTCAAAGCTATAAAGATTTATAATCAATTAAAAGTATTAATGAAAAAAATAGAATAAAAATTATTAAATTAGATTCAAATGATGTTTTAAATCTTGCCCCAATCTTTAACATCTTATGACAACGTGATTAGGGTTGTAAAAAAAACTCATTGTTCGTGAACGGCTCGTGTTCGGCTAGCTAAGCAAACGAACCGAACACAAATACATTTTTGGAGCTCGAAATCTAAACGAACCAAACACGAGCTGGGCCTGGGCTCGTGTTCGGCTCGTTTACAACCCTATCCGTAACCTATCAATGCATCCATTTTTGTGTTAATGTGACATGTACTACCTTCTCCACGAAATTAAGCTTGGCTTGTTGCAATCATTGCGATTTAATTTATAATAAAAATTTTACNATAGAATAAAAATTATTAAATTAGATTCAAATAATGTTTTAAATCTTGCCCCAATCCTTAACATCTTATGGCAACGTGATTAGGGTTGTAAAAAAGACTATTTGTTCGTGAACGGCTCGTGTTCGGCTCGCTAAGCAAAGCGAGCCGAACACAAATACACTCTTTGAGCTCGAAATCTAAACGAACCGAACAAGAGCTGGGCTTGGGCTCGTGTTCGGCTCGTTTAAAACCCTATCTATAACCTATCAATGCATCAATTTTTGTGTTAATGTAACATGTTCTACCTTTTCCACGAATTTAAGCTTGGCTTGTTGCAATCATTGCGATTTAATTTATAATAAAATCTTTATTTAAGCTCGTGCCGATATTTCTTATTTTGACTAACATTAAAGTAGAGTTCCATTTGATTTCTTTTGCATTCTCTGTTTAAGACTTATTTAGCATAATATCTGATAATGCTCAATTCTAATCTTTAAACAATTAAATGCTACCATGACTTGATTACAATTAAACGTTCATTGATTATCTAAGATGTTCAACCATTTATTTCTGTAATGTAACCATTTAAACATTACATGCCACAATAAAATAACAGTTAAACTCTTTTTTACTATTGTTAATTTCTCAATTAATTAATTATGATGAGCCTAAATTCAAATATATATATATATATAGTACAAACCTAGTTAGAATTCTATTTTCACAATTAATTAAATTTCTGGTAGAATGTATATATTTATTATTGAGTGGTACGCATGTAAATCTTCCAAAAGTAATTTATGTTTGCCTTTATCCATTACATTTCATTGATAAAATCGATTACAGATCGAAATTAATTTGCTTCAGCCCGAAAAAGAAAGAAAGAAAGGATAATCTACTTTAATCTGTCGAGGCCATTAATGACCCGAAAGCACATGGGTCGTGATAATGGGTTGGTCAGCAGTCGCCGCCGCTTATATTTCCGGCGAGCAAGCAGAGCTCCTCACCCAACGACAGCCATTGATGTCCCGCACCAGCCTCAACATAAAGCAACCTACATCAACACTAATCACGCATGGCAAGCATTCTCGACATCTTCCTCCGTCTCCATACTCNGATGTTCAACCATTTATTTCTGTAATGTAACCATTTAAACATTACATGCCACAATAAAATAACAGTTAAACTCTTTTTTACTATTGTTAATTTCTCAATTAATTAATTATGATGAGCCTAAATTCAAATATATATATATATATAGTACAATCCTAGTTAGAATTCTATTTTCACAATTAATTAAATTTCTGGTAGAATGTACATATTTATTATTGAGTGGTACGCATGTAAATCTTCCAAAAGTAATTTCAGTTTGCCTTTATCCATTACATTTCATTGATAAAATTGATTACAGATCGAAATTAATTTGCTTCAGCCCGAAAAAAAAAGAGGATAATTTACTTTAATCTGTTGAGGCCATTAATGACCTCAAAGCACATGGGTCGTGATAATGGGTTGGTCGCCGCCGCCCATATTTCTGGCGAGCAAGCAGAGCTCCCCACCCAACGACAGCCATTGATGTCCCGCCCCAGCCTCAACATAAAGCAATCTAAATCAACACAAATCACGCATGGCAAGCATTCTCGTCATCTTCCTCCGTCTCCATACTCCTATCCCGATACACGTACCACATAGCCGACACCACAAATAACAGTAAATTAACGCCGCTCAGCACCGCAACCAGCCAATAAAAGTTGTAAAGCCTTCCCGTATTCAAATCATCCGTCAGCCAGGCGCCGTCCCCGCTCTCTCCGGTGACAATGTGCACTATCGACACAAGCAATGAGCTCAGGAAGCAACCCAGAGCCAAGGTGCTTAGAAACATTCCCGTGCTCATCGTCTTCATACCCTTCGGACATTCTCGGAGGAAAAAATCCAGCTGGCCGATATAGGCGAACGCCTCGCCGGAGCCGACGAAGAAGAATTGGGGGACGAGCCAGAACACGCTGAGAGTCTCACCGGCGGTGGCGGAGCGCAGGCGCTTGAGTTCTGTCAGTGCAGCTGATACCATGGCGAGGATGGAGAGGCAGAGGCCAATGCCAATGCGGCGAAGGGGGGAGAGGCCTTGGGGGTTGCCGGTGAGGCGGCGGAAGAGGGGGACGATGAGGCGGTCGTAGATGGGGACGGTGAGGAGGATGGAGGCGACGAAGAAGACGGTGAGGGAGCCGGCGGGAATTTGGAAGGAAGGGCCGATGTGGCGGTCCATGGTGGCGGCTTGGGAGACGGAGAAGGTTGTCATTTGGGCGTAGACTGTCCAGAACATGATGGTGGTTGCCCAGATGGGGAGCATTCGGATCACCATTTTAACTTCTTCTATGTCTGTTACGGTTGATAGTTTCCAACGGCTCGGTTTCTCGTCGGACGCCAGCAAGTTATCTTCAATAATGGCTGCACGGTCTAGGAATCTGTACAGTTGCGTCAATTAAGACTGTTTTTTCAGTTTTCATAAAATCGTTCTGTAAAAATTTTGTTTAGCTCCATCTAATATTGATAAATGACATAACGTTAAAAGATTTAAGTTTAGGTGTTAGATATGTTAAAAGCATAGTTTGAAATGGTATGCATGTAAATCCCGAGAGATTGTTTCGTGCGCGTGTTTCGTGCGCGTGACTGTTAAAACCATACCCAATAATTTTTCTACAGAAACCAATTAGTGGCCGGTTCCATGCAACGTCGCTTTCAACTATCGCTAATGGCTGGATTTCAATTTTGAAGATGCAGGAAATCAATATGTAGCTGGTTTGCCCATCGCTTTACCTGAGACTATTTTCTTTAGCACGTGATAGTATGATAGTCTTTATTAAGAAATAAATAAAATTTCTATAGTTGCAATAGTATCTTTATTAAACATTTGATAAAATCATGTAGANCCATCGCTTTACCTGAGACTATTTTCTTTAGCACGTGATAGTATGATAGTCTTTATTAAGAAATAAATAAAACTTCTATAGTTGCAATAGTATCTTTATTAAACATTTGATAAAATCATGTAGGCGTTAATGTTCATTGTTGATTTGGAAACGCTCTCACCTCACACATAATTGAGAGAAGCTGTGAATCTGAAAAGGACAGAAAGGAAAGGAAGAAGGTCACGGAATGCAGGCCAGTCCGACCTTATCTGCATAAATTTCTGTTCTGACCATTATTTCGTTCTTCTCCACTGTTCATATTCATCTTAAGAGCAGATTTTTTTTTTCAAAAATTATTTGCTGAAATTTTCTGACTTTGTCTCCTNCAGAAAGGAAAGGAAGAAGGTCACGGAATGCAGGCCAGTCCGACCTTATCTGCATAAATTTCTGTTCTGACCTTATTTCGTTCTTCTCCGCTGTTCATATTCACCTTAAGAGCAGATTTTTTTTTCAAAAATTATTTGCTGAAATTTTCTGACTTTGTCTCCANTTGGGCGTAGACTGTCCAGAACATGATGGTGGTTGCCCAGATGGGGAGCATTCGGATCACCATTTTAACTTCCTCTATATCTGTTACGGTTGATAGTTTCCAATGGCTCGGTTTCTCGGCCGACGCCCCCAAGTTAGCTTCGATAATGGCTGCACGGTCCAGGAATCTGTACAGTTGGGCCAATTAAGACTGTTTTTTCAGTTTTCATAAAATCGTTCTGTAAAAATTTTGTTTAGCTCCATCTAATATTGATAAATGACATAACGTTAAAAGATTTAAGTTCAGGTGTTAGATATGTTAAAAGCATAGTTTGAAATGGTATGCATGTAAATCCCGAAAGATTGTTTCTTGAACGTGACTGTTAAAACCATACCCAATAATTATTCTACAGAAACCAATCAGTGGCCGGTTCCATGCAACGTCGCTTTCAACTATAGCTAATGGCTGGATTTCAATTTTGAGGATGCAGGAAATCAATATGTAGCTGGTTTGCCCATCGCTTTACCAGATTCCATTCTCTTTAGCTCGTGATAGTATGATAGTTTTTATTAAGAAATAAATAAAATTTCTATAGTTGCAATAATATCTTTATTAAACATTTGATAAAATCATGTAGGCGTTAATGTTCATTGTTGATTTGGAGACGCTCTCACCTCACACATAATTGAGAGAAGCTGTGAATCTGAAAAGGACAGAAAGGAAAGGAAGAAGGTCACGGAATGCAGGCCAGTCCGACCTTATCTGCATAAATTTCTGTTCTGACCATTATTTCGTTCCTCTCCACTGTTCATATTCACCTTAAGAGCAGATTTTTTTTCAAAAATTATTTGCTGAAATTTTCTGACTTTGTGTCCTGCTGGAGACTTGGTCCCTGCCCACACATGGGCACCTTAAAATCAGACTGAAATCATTTAATGACAAATCTGACTCTTATCTAAAGAATGCCATTTACATTACTTCCCCTCGGCAAGAGCAGAGGCCAGATTAATCATCATGATATCCAGCTGACGGACTATACTTTGAACTTTATGTTAAAAAAATTAATGAGAAGCTTAGGGCTCTCAATCATCTCTATGCCTCCGGGCTTTATCAATGGGTATCAATGGGCTAAAAGTTAAATGATTGTCTACAGGTGAGGATGCCTTTGAGTGAGATGCTCTCTTGGTACAACCTGATTCCACACCCACTAATAAATTCAAAAATTCACTTTGGACAAATTCAAAATTTCCCTATCCACATGCATTGCATGAATTCATGATCTAGATTCTGACCAAAGTTTAGGTAACCCCAATTATTCAGATTAGATTATCGTAATCACTAATATTAAGATGGCGTTCTCGCTGTCAGGTAACGAGAAAAAAATTCAATGCTTGCTCATGAAAAATTGAGACGGATAAGTAACTGAAAAAGCCAGTTCGGGTGCATGGAAGCCAATCACGTGCTCGTACTTGACAATAACCTGAAGGCTAGGGGGACTTCCCAATTCGTAGGGTGCCTTCCTAATTTCTCCGAAAGCTCATCAATAATATAATATGAACAGTGGGTCCACCATACTTCATTTGAAGCGATTGATGGGACTTCACGTGTGGCCCGTGAAGCCATGTGGCTCGTGACCGGACAATTAGTGACCCCAGTATATATAATTTTATAAAATTAAACATATATTGTACGCATAAATTTTTATGTAATTAAAACATCAAAATATTATACAAACAAAATTTAAATCTTAAATACAGAGAAATTTATATACATACTACCAAATTCTTATTTATTTATATATCTAATAAATAAAATATTTACACTTGTAAAGTCTGATATTATAAACTTATGCATGAGAAGATAAAAATGATGATATTTTTACCTTGTGTTAAAATTTTGAATGATATATATGTAAATATGAATATTTTGGTGTTACATATCAAAATGAATAAGAATTGTGTGACATGTATGTAAATGTCTTTTAAATTATTATCTCATTATCTCTCATAAGATGGAAAGTGTAATTTCATCGGGAAGGTTGATAGGTTGCGCAATAACAAAATTTACCAAAAAGTGAAAGAACGAAGCGAAACCAAATGTGTGGAGACAGAGCGATTGTTCCTGAATTGATTGTTGAATGAAAGTTTGTGCTTGACCTTATTCTTCCTACCATGCGCTCCTTCCTCATTTACAACGCTTACAAAACAGTTGTTGATGACCAGTAAGAGAGGGGTTCAATGTTAGCTAAAGCTTCCTTTTCCGAAAAGAGTTTTGTTTAACGAGAAATGATTGATTACGAAAAAGTGTTATCCCTAGTGGTTAAACATCCCTTAATCTGTATTCTCTTATCACTTATAGTACAATACGACATGATATTAGAGCAGCTCGATGTCAAAATTGCATTCATAGACTGAGAATTGTAATAAGGAGATCTATATGTTGCAGCTGTCTCGATATGGAACATCAAAAGACTTAGTTTACAAACTGGGCAATCATTATATGGGTTGAAACAATCACCACGGTAGTGATATAAAAAATTTGATTGGTTCATGAGAGACGAGAGTGCACGAGGAGCCAGTACCATCACTATGCTTCTTTCAAGAAGTTGGTCAACAGTGAGTTCATTTATTTGTCTCTATATGTTAATAATATGTTGATTGATTTACTAGTCAGTTTGAGATTAATAGAATGAAGAATCAAATGTCCAAATATTTCGAGAAGGAATTGGGTGAAACTTACAAAATTTTTAGCATTGAGATTCTCAGAGACAAGATATTTCCATGTTTAACTTTCGCAAGGAGCTTATGTAGGGAAGATGTTGAAGAAATTTGAGATTTATGACTCAAGCAAGGCAGTAAGTCTACCCATTGCATCTCATTTTCAGTTGAATTCAGATCACAGTGTCCCATAAATGATCATAAAATGAAATATATGTGATCGATTTTTTATGCTAGTGCAGTGGACTGTGTAATGTAAGTTATGATTTGTGCTAGATCAGACATTGCAAAAATAGTTGGTATTGTGAGCAGATTCATGAATGTTCCAAGAAGGAAACATTTGCAGCATGCGAAGAGTATATTGAGGTATATGAAGGGTAAAATTGATGACGACTTGGCGTTTGAGAGACAATCAATCAGTGCAGATTTGTGTATAAGCTACAATGACTCAGACTATGCAGTTAATATGGATAAACAAAGATCTACTATTGGCTATTTATTCACATTAGCTGGAAGTCCGGTGAGTTGGAGGTCGGTTCTTCAGTTTACTATCACTTTTGTCTACCACAATGGCCGAATACATGACCGTCACGAAGGCGATGAAAAAAGTTCTATGGATGCATGACCTATTGGATGACTTGTCAATTGATTAAGAGTTTCTAATGATGTTCTGTGATAATTAGAGTGCAATATTATTGGCCACAAATTTAATTTAATATGGTCGTGCCAAGCACATTTATGTGAGGTGTCACTTTGTTCGTGACTTGATTAATGATGACAAGGTTTTACTAAAGAAGATAGATATGAAAGAGATTCCTTAGGACATGCTATTACAAGTCCTTCCCTATAAAAGAGAATTACAAGTTCAATGTAAAATATGAATAAATTCTAAATTATTTCTTAGTTCATTTTAAGTGTATTAGAATTTTGATGGATTTGGCAAAATCTCAAATATGTAGAGCTATGCAAAGTGTTGCCGGACTCCGCAACCGCCCATTGCCGCCGGCCGCCTGCCGGTCACTCTCCCGCACCTTCTCGATTGGTGATGCCCACTGCCAACCGTTGTCCACCTGCCGCTGCAAGCCCCCACCTTCGGCGAACACCATTGGTCGCCAGTCACTAGCCATCATCCAATAGCACCGCCGAGCACCGGCCAACCGCGGACCACAATAGACTCTGCCTTCCTCTACAGTCCGCGACCTTCAGCCACTGCCACCAGTCGTCGTCCTCACCGACCATTGCCGCCAGCCACACCCATCACCATCATCGTACTCGACTAGATGTCGTGATCATTGGCCACCACCGTCTCATTCTTTTATTATTTGGTTATTTTATTTACGATCTTTTGCTCTTCCTTTATCTAATGTTGCAATTCTTCTTCTGTTGAGAATCGTTGAGAATCTCGCTATTTCGTAATTATTCTTTTTAGTGATGATAAAATGGTGCTAAACCAACATCAACTTTACCAAGGAGAATAAAAGAAAAGAAAAGAAAAATGCAGAAGGCGACGACCACTCGTAGTGCTGCTCCACTACCGAAAGAAATAGCTGATTCTCGCAACTACTCGGCATAAATTTGGTGGAGAAAAAAGAATTTATATTATTTTTCTTATCTTCGGAATATGAATTATTAGTGGAAACACTTGACAGAAAGCGCATCAGAAGCACGTTGAATGTGCATGATAGTTCGATAATGATTAATATGCTCGTAAGAGTCAGTTGTCCCTTTATATGTATCGATGCTCGGAAGCTTAAAGCCTGTTGGGATGGGGTGTTGGAGGACCGCATTCGCTAAGGGAGAAGATTCATGGATGTTACGGTGAGCGTAGAAGCGATCCTTTTTCTCTAAGGGGAACTCTTCCCGGACGAGGCGTCGTAGTTCATTGCGAATGACATTATCTGGAATGACGGGAAGATGTGGCGATGTCGGGTGAGCTGCACGAGATGGATGAGTGGAGCTTGCTGTATCTAGGAGTTCAACATCACGACCTGACAGGGGATGTGTTCCTTCCTGAGGAGGCGGGCCGACATGAGTTCCTCCGAGCGGTATGTTTCTCGTACGTCGCGGAGTTAATGGTAAACGAATTTCATCCAATGGTGTAGGCAGCGGCTGTTGAGCCCCGCGAAGGAGCTGTAGAATCTCTAGTTGAGACTCCTCCATTCTACGCATTCGATCTTCTATTGAAGGACCCGAAACACCTTCATTGGCAGGATAGCGTCTTCCAGGGCGGGAAGACGAAGAAGCATGCTGCCCTTGGCTTCGTGATTGCTCCCTGGAACGATGGGTATTGGAGCGGGATGCTCCATTATTACGAACATTGTGTCTGGTTGCCATGTAGTAGATCGTGTAAGTACTTTAGTTGTGGGATTGAAACTTTCCCACAGACGGCGCCAAACTGATGCGTGCTAGAAAATTCGCGGCGGTAGAGTAATGGATTATCGTCTTAGCGTTGCACGAAAATTCAGCACACACTCAGATGAAAGTGAATCAAGCTATGATCACACCAGAAATTTTTACGTGGAAAACCCGTAAAAAGGGAAAAACCACGGGGTCTTGCCCAGTTGTAAAAATCCACTATAAGATGATGATTACAAATGCCCCTTGTCCCACAGGCGGGAAAGGGTTACTAGCTTTCCACGTTATAATGTCGACTGATTACGTCTAGTAAGCGGTGGTTGACGGAGGTCAGCGGTGATCGGCGGCGTTCCACGGTAGTCGGCGGTGNTATATATATATATATATATTGTACTTTAAAATTAAATATATATTTTACGCATAAACTTATATGATATTGAAATATCAAAGTATTATATAAAAAATAAAATTTAAATTATAATTATAAAAAATTTTATAAAAATACCGCACAATTCATATTTATTTACATGCATGGTACTTAGAAGTTTCATATTTACACTTGTAGCATCTGTTGCATAAGCTTATGCATGAGAAGATAATAATGATGATAATTTTATATGATATTAAAATTTTGAATAGTATTATATAGCCCCAAAAAAAAAAATTTACGACTACCTCGTTGAGCCAAGGGAGCCGCCGCCACTGAAGTCGTCATCTTCAAATTCACGACAACAACCTTGCATTCAACAAGTCGGCCACCTCCTCCCAACCAGCGACCACCAACCGATCGGCTAGTCTCGACCTATCACAAGGAGTAGCCGGCCATACAACAAGGTCCAGCCACCACTAATCGACCATAGGAAGCAACCAATCAGCCACTAGGGTCTGTCACATGAGGGTATTGTTAGACATCCCGCCTGCTCACTTGAGCCGACCAACCCAGCTGGCCACTAGGGCTAGCCACAAAAAGTTCACCTGAGCGGCCACCTGGGTCAACCACCCGGCGCCGATGGACCTCCCAAGTCCCAGGACAATGGATTCAAGTAAGAGAAGGACCAAAATACCCCTCTCCACTCCTCATAATACAGCGGCATCGGTGTAATATCTTTTCCCCCTCTCTTTCTATCCTTAGAGGAGAGACCCCTATGGCTCTCTCTCTCACCCTCATGTAGATAGCACGCTCCTCGACTCCATCACTTATAACCCCTTTCTCTCCATCTCTTTCTCCTCTTAGATTTCGCACTCTATCTTTTGTAAGCGAACCAAAGCATAAATTTGAATTCAACATGTATGTATTTAAATGTGAAAATTTAGATATTAGATATTTAAATAAATAAATAATGTGTGCCATATATGTAAATGTCTTTTAAATTATTATGTTATTTTATCTTCTAAGATGGCACATAATTTCATCCGGACGGTCGATTGGTTGCGCCATAAAAACGTCTACTCAAAAAGTTTAAGAACGAAGCGGGAAGAAATGTGCCGAGACCAAGAGATCGTACCTGAATTGATTGCTGAGAGGAAGCCTGTGCTTGGCCTTATCCTTCCGCCCACGCCCTCCTTCCTCATTTACAACACAGTCGTCGATGTCGTGTAACAGAGAGGGGTCCGATGGTAGCTGAAGCTTCCTTTTCCGAACGGCGGCCGTCGNTTCCACACCCACTAATAAATTCAAAAATTCACTTTGGACAAATTCAAAATTTCCCTATCCACATGCATTGCACGAATTTATGATCTAGATTCTGACCAAAGTTAAGGTAACCCCAATTATTCAGATTAGATTATCGTAATCACTAATATTAAGATGGCGTTCTTGGTGTCAGGTAACAAGGAAAAAATTCAATTCTTGCTCAGTAGCGGATCAATAATTGAGACGTACATACCCAGTTCGGGTGTATGGAAGTCAATCACGTGCTCGTACTTGACAATAACCTGNACCCACTAATAAATTCAAAAATTCACTTTGGACAAATTCAAAATTTCCCTATCCACATGCATTGCATGAATTTATGATCTAGATTCTGACCAAAGTTAAGGTAACCCCAATTATTCAATTAGATTATCGTAATCACTAATATTAAGATGGCGTTCTTGCTGTCAGGTAACAAGGAAAAAATTCAATTCTTGCTCAGTAGCGGATCAATAATTGAGACGTATATACCCAGTTCGGGTGTATGGAAGTCAATCACGTGCTCGTACTTGACAATAACCTTAAGGCCAATGAGAATCTTAGGGTGACTTCCCAATTCGTAGGGTGACTTCCCAACTCCGAAAGCTCATAGATAATATAATATGAACTGCAAGTCCGCCATACTTCATTTGACTATTAGCGATTGATGGGACTTCAAGTGTGACCCGTGCAGCCATGTGGCTCGCGGCATGTGGCTCGTGAACCGGACGATTAGTGACCCCCCAGTTCGTACCGGTTATTTCCNTAATATGAACTGCAAGTCCGCCATACTTCATTTGACTATTAGCGATTGATGGGACTTCAAGTGTGACCCGTGAAGCCATGTGGCTCGTGAACCGGACGATTAGTGACCCCCCAGTTCGTACCGGTTATTTCGGCCCAGTAGTACGGCCATTACCAAGTTACACTTGAATTTGATTCATCCCATTAGATACACAAATAAACTCTATATATAGATTATTGTTTAAAATTAAATATATATTGCNTATTTCCGCCCAGTAGTACGGCCATTACCAAGTTACACTTGAATTTGATTCATCCCATTAGATACACAAATACACTCTATATATAGATTATTGTTTAAAATTAAATATATATTGTACGCATAAATTTTTATGTAATTGAAATATCAAAATATTATACAAACAAAGTTTAAGTATTAAATACAGAGAAATTTATATACATACTGCCTAATTCTTATTTATGTATACATCTAACAATTAAAGTATTTAAACTTGTAACATCTGGTGTTATAAACTTAAGCATGAGAAGATAAAAATAATGATATTTTTACCTTTTGTTAAAATTTTGAATGATATGTATGTAAATATGAAAATTTAGGTGTTACATATCTAAATAAATAAGAATTGTGTGACATGTATGTAAATGTCTTTTAAAATATTATCTCATTATATCTCATAAGATGGAAAGAGTAATTTCATCGGGAAGGTTGATAGGTTGCGCCATAACAAAATTTGCCAAAAAGTTGCGCCATAACAAAATTTGCCAAAAAGTGTAAGAACGAAGTGAAAACAAATGTGTGGAGACTAAGCGACTGTTCCTGAATTGATTGTTGAATGCAAGTTTGTGCTTGACCGTATTCTTCCTACCATGCGCTCCTTTCTCATTTACAACACTTACAACACAGATGTTGATGACCAGTGAGAGAGGGGTTTGATGGTAGCTAAAGCTTCCTTTTCCGAAAAGGGTTTTGTTTAATGAGAAATGATTGATTACAAAGAAGTGTTATCCCTAGTGGTTAAACATCCCTTAATCTGTATTCNTTATCTCATTATATCTCATAAGATGGAAAGAGTAATTTCATCGGGAAGGTTGATAGGTTGCGCCATAACAAACTTTGCCAAAAAGTGTAAGAACGAAGTGAAAACAAATGTGTGAAGACTCAGCGATTGTTCCTGAATTGATTGTTGAATGCAAGTTTGTGCTTGACCTTATTCTTCCTACCATGCGCTCCTTTCTCACTTACAACACTTACAACACAGATGTTGATGACCATTAAGAGAGGGGTTTGATGGTAGCTAAAGCTTCCTTTTCCGAAAAGGGTTTTGTTTAATGAGAAATGATTGATTACGAAGAAGTGTTATCCCTTGTGGTTAAACATCCCTTAATCTGTATTTTCTTATCACTTATAGTACAGTACGATATGATATTAGAGCAGCTCGATGTCAAAATTGCATTCCTACACTGAGAATTGTAATAGGAGATCTATATGTTGCAGCTGTCTGGATATGGAACATCAAAAGACTTAGTTTACAAACTGGACAATTATTATATGGGTTGAAGCAGTCACCACGATAGTGATATAAAAAATTTGATCGGTTCATGAGAGACGAGAGTGCACGAGGAGCCAGTACCATCACTATGCTTATTTCAAGAAGTTGGTCAACAGTGAGTTCATTTATTTGTTTCTATATGTTGATAATATGCTGATTGCATCTACTAGTCAGCTTGAGATTAATAGAATGAAGAATCAAATGTCCAAATATTTCGAGATGGAATTGGGTGAAGCTTACAGAATTCTTGGCATTAAGATTCTCAAGGACAAGATATTTCCATGTTTAACTTTCGCAAGGAGCTTATGTAGGGAAGATGTTGAAGAAATTTGGGATTTATGACTCAAGCAAGGCAGTAAGTCTACCCATTGCATCGCATTTTCAGTTGAATTCAGATTAGTGTCCTATAAATGAACATAAAATGAAATATATGTGATCGATTTTTTATGCTAGTGCAGTGGACTGTGTAATGTAAGTTATGATTTGTATTAGATCAGACATTGCAAAAATAGTTGGTATTGTGAGCAGATTCACGAATGTTCCAAGAAGGAAACATTTGCAGTATGCGAAGAGTATTTTGAGGTATATGAAGGGTAAAATTAATGTCGACTTGGTGTTTGAGAGACAATCAATCAGTGCAGATTAGTGTATAAGCTACAATGACTCGGACTATGCAGTTAATATGGATAGATAAAGATCTACTATTGGCTATTTATTCACATTAGCAGGAAGTCCAGTGAGTTGGAGGTCAGTTCTTCAATTTACTATTACTTTGTCTACCATAGTGGCCAAATACATGACCGTCACGAAGGCGATGAAGAAAGTTATATGGATGCATGACCTATTGGATGACTTGTCAATTGATTAAGAGTCTCTAATGATGTTTTGTGATAATTAGAGTGCAATATTATTGGCCACAAATTCAATTTAACATGCTCGTACCAAGCTCATTTATGTGAGGTGCCACTTTGTTCGTGACTTGATTAACGACGACAACATTTTATTGAAGAAGATAGATATGAAAGAGATTCCTTAGGTCATGCTCATGAATGTATTACCAGTCCTTCTCTATAAAAGAGACTTGGGACTTATGAGAGATATATGGTGAGAAGTGTGAGTTGTAACCCCTTAACTTTTTTCGTTCTCTCATCCGATGCTAGTGAAATCTCATTCCCTCCGGACGTTGGCGAATCAACTTAGCGCCAAACAATCTAAATATTTTGTAATTGATTATTGTTGTCCGAAGTTCTTAATTTCAATATTGTTTTTGCATAACTGCTTTCTCTGCAATGCTGATAAAGAAACTATCAATCATATATATTTCAATCGCTCTTTCTCTAATGCCATTTTAAGGGTTAGCTAACTTGACAACAACCTTCCTACTTAGTTCATCTTTGCTTCAAATTTCAGATCATATACAGCTGATGAAAGGTACACCAAATTTGTTAAAATGTTTTATCTTCTCAAATGATTGCATCGTATATCACTTGTGAAAGGAAAGGAATGCCAGAGATTTTAGGAATTATTTTAGTAGCATTTCAATTGCTCTTCAATATATTAACACAACCATTTGCGCTAAATTTGGGACATGGAAAAAGAATCAAAACTGAGAAGTTATTCTTAATGCTTAATCCTGAAATCATGCTTTCACTTATTCGTCGTTATTCTCTTGTGAATTTGGATGAGTCTCATTTAGGACATACAATCTGATACTTGTTTCTTTCTGAGATTTTGCAGGTTTGGTTTTTTCATTTTGCATTATTTTTAGGATTCTAGGTGTTTCGCTTGGAGTATTATAAATTCAATGTAAAATATGAATAAATTCTAAATTATTTCTTAGTTCATCTTAAGTGTANTCTTATCACTTATAGTACAGTACGATATGATATTAGAGCAGCTCGATGTCAAAATTGCATTCCTACACTGAGGATTGTAATATGAGATCTATATGTTGCAGCTATCTGGATATGGAACATCAAAGACTTAGTTTACAAACTGGATAATCATTATATGGGTTGAAGCAGTCACCACGATAGTGATATAAAAAATTTGATCGGTTCATGAGAGACGAGAGTGCACGAGGAGCCAGTACCATCACTATGCTTATTTCAAGAAGTTGGTCAACGATGAGTTCATTTATTTGTTTCTATATAATGACAATATATTGATTGCATCTACTAGTTAGCTTGAGAATAATAGAATGAAGAATCAAATGTCCAAATATTTCGAGATGAAATTGGGTGAAGCTTACAGAATTCTTGGCATTGAGATTCTCAGGGAAAATATATTTCCGTGTTTAACTTTCGCAAGGAGCTTATGTAGGGAAGATGTCGAAGTAATTTGGGATTTAGGACTCAAGCAAGGCAGTAAGTCTACCCATTACATCTCATTTTCAGTTGAATTCAGATCAGTGTCCTATAAATGATCATAAAATGAAATATATGTGATCGATTTTTTATGTTAGTGCAGTGAACTATGTAATGTAAGTTATGATTTGACTAGATCAGACATTGCAAAAATAGTTGGTATTGTGAGCAGATTCATGAATGTTCCAAGAAGGAAACATTTGCAGCATGCGAAGAGTATTTTGAGGTATATGAAGGGTAAAATTGATGTTGACTTGGTGTTTGAGAGACAATCAATGCAAATTTGTGTATAAGCTACAATGACTCAGACTATGCAGTTAATATGGATAGACAAAGATCTACTATTGGCTATTTATTCACATTAGCAGGAAGTCCAGTAAGTTGGAGGTCGGTTCTTCAGTTTACTATTACTTTGTCTACCACAGTGGCCGAATACATGATCGTCACGAAGGCGATGAAGAAAGTTATACGGATGCATGACCTATTGAATGACTTGTCAATTGATTAAGAGTCTCTAATGATGTTCTGTGATAATTATAGTGCAATATTATTGGCCACAAATTCAATTTAACATGCTCGTACCAAGCACATTTATGTGAGGTGCGACTTTGTTCGTGACTTGATTAATGACAACAAGGTTTTATTGAAGAAGATAGATATGAAAGAGATTCCTTAGGACATGCTCATGAATGTATTACCAGTCCTTCTCTATAAAAGAGACTTGGGACTGAAATCATGCTAGTGAAATCTCATTCCCTGCGGACGTTGGTGAATCAACTTAGCGCCAAACAATCTAAATATTTTGTAATTGATTATTGTTGTCCAAAGTTCTTAATTTCAATATTGTTTTTGCATAACTGCTTTCTCTGCAATGCTGATAAAGAAACTATCAATCATATATATTTCAATCGCTCTTTCTCTAATGCCATTTTAAGGGTTAGCTAACTTGACAACAACCTTCCTACTTAGTTCATCTTTGCTTCAAATTTCAGATCATATACAGCTGATGAAAGGTACACCAAATTTGTTAAAATGTTTCATCTTCTCAAATGATTGCATCGTATATCACTTGTGAAAGGAAAGGAATGCTAGAAATTTTAGGAATTATTTTAGTAGCATTTCAATTGCTCTTCAATATATTAACACAACCATTTGCGCTAAATTTGGGACATGGAAAAAGAATCAAAACTGAGAAGTTATTTTTAATGCTTAATCCTGAAATCATGCTTCCACTTATTCGTCGTTATTCTCTTGTGAATTTGGATGAGTCTCATTTAGGACATACAATCTCATACTTGTTTCTTTCTGAGATTTTGCAGGTTAGGTTTTTTCTTTTTGCATTATTTTTAGGATTCTAGGTGTTTCGCTTGGAGAATTACAAGTTCAATGTAAAATATGAATAAATTCTAAATTATTTCTTAGTTCATTTTAAGTGTGTTAGAATTTTGATGGATTTGGCAAAATCTCAAATTTGTAGAGCTATGCAAAGTGTTGTCGGACACTGCAACCGCCCATTCCCGCCAGCCGCCCGCCGGTCACCCACCTGCACCTTTGCGACTGGTGACGCCCACTGCCAACTGTTGTCTATCTGCCGCTGCAAGCTCCCACCTTCGAACACCATTGGTCGCCAGTCTCTAGCCATCAGCCAATAGCACCGCCGAACCCAATAGCACCGCCGAACACCGGCCAACCGCGGACCATAATAGACTCGGCCTTCCTCTACAGTTCGCGACCTTCAGCCACTTCCACCAGTCGTCGTCATCACCGGCCATTGCCGCCAGCCACACCCATTGCCTTCATAGTACTCGACTAGATGTCGTGATCATTGGCCACCACCGTCTCATTCTTTTGTTATTTGGTTGTTTTTTTTTAAGGATCTTTTGCTCTTCCTTTATCTAATGTTGCAATTCTTCTTCTGTTGAGAATCTCGCTATCTCGTAATTATTCTTTTTAGTGATGATAAAATGGTGCTAAACCAACACATCTTTACCAAGGAGAAAAAAAAAAGGAAAAGAAAAATGCAGAACNCTTCTTCTGTTGAGAATCTCGCTATCTCGTAATTATTCTTTTTAGTGATGATAAAATGGTGCTAAACCAACATCATCTTTACCGAGGAGAAAAAAAAAAAAAAAAAGAAAAATGCAGAAGGCGACGACCACTCGTAGTTCTGCTCCACTTCCGAAAGAAATAGCTGATTTTCGCAACTACTCGGCATAAATTTGGTGGAGAAAAAAGAATTTTTATTATCTTTCTTATCTTCGGAATGAATTATTTGTCAGCTTGCCCACCTATTTTATCCNTGCTCCACTTCCGAAAGAAATAGCTGATTTTCGCAACTACTCGGCATAAATTTGGTGGAGAAAAAAGAATTTATAATATCTTTCTTATCTTCGGAATGAATTATTTGTCAGCTTGCCCACCTATTTTATCTGCCATGTGACCGAACTAGCCAGGTTGCTTCCCAGTTTGCACATCCACGATAAGCTCGTGTCTCCCGTCACTGACTTGTCTTATTCGGAAAATATTTATAAAAACAAAAAATAGAAAATAGTTATACATACATAAGGGGACCTTTGCCAGTTCAACAGATTATTATTATTTTTTTTTGTAGTAACTCGGCGTTAATGGGCAGAACTGACATTATACACTTAAAAGCTTAATTATTAAAATCCTAACATTAGTCATGCTGATGGAACTAAATCACGTGCTCTAATGAGATCCTTACGGCGACTTCCTAATTTATTGGCTCGTCCAATATCCTAAAATTCATCCGTAAAATAATATGAACTGCTAGTCCGCCATGCTTTATTTGGTCTGTGAAGCCTAGTGGCACGTGAACCGGACCACCCAACTAACTTTGAGTTCGCCCTACCCTACGATAAGTGACCCCATGTTCGTACCGGCTAATGTTCAGCTTATATTTAAATTTGATTCAACCCATTGGATATATAAATCACTATTTATAATAAAAAATAAATTATCTTTTCAAAAATAATTTTAATTTGTAATTTAAAAAGTAATGACTTATTAATTTTATAAAAGAAACTTGTAAAGATGCCACATAATTTTCATATTTTATACAATTAATATTTAAAGTTGAAATTTAATTAATATATATATTGTACTTTAAAATTAAATATATATTTTACGCGTAAACTTATATGATATTGAAATATCAAAATATTATATAAAAAATAAAATTATAATTATAATTACAAGAAAATTTATAAAAATACGGCACAATTCATATTTATTTACATGCATGGTACTTAGAAGTTTCATATATACACTTAGCATCTGTTGCATAAGCTTATGCATGAGAAGATAATAATGTGATAATTTTATATGATATTAAAATTTTGAATGGTATTATATAGCCCAAAAAAAAAATATTACGACTACCTCGTTGAGCCAAGGGAGCCGCCGTCGTTGAAGTCTTCATCTTCAAATTCGCGACAACAACCTTGCATTCAACAACCCGACCACCCCCTCCCAACCAGCGACCACCAACCGATCGGCTAGTCTCGACCGATCACAAGGAGTAGCCGGCCAGACAGCAAGGTCCAACCACCACTAATCGACCACAGGAAGCAACCAGTCAGCCACTAGGGTCTGTCACATGAGGGTATTGTTAGACATCTCACCTGCTCACTTGAGCCAACCAACCCAGCTGGCCACTAGGGCTAGCCACAAAAAGTTCACCTGAGCGGCCACCTGGGTCAACCACCTGACATCGATGGACCTCCCAAGTCCCAGGACAATGGATTCAAATAAGAGAAGGACCAAAATACCCCTCTCCACTCCTCATATTACAGGGGCATCGGTGCAATATCTTTTCCCCGCTCTTTCTATCCATAGAGGCGAGACCCCTATGGCTCTCTCTCTCACCCTCATGTAGAGAGCACGCTCCTCTACTCCCATCACTTATAACCCCTTTCTCTCCATCTCTCTACTCTTAGATTTCGCACTCTATCTTTTGTAAGCGAACCAAAGCATAAATTTGAATTCAACATGTATGTATTTAAATGTGAAAACTTAGATATTAGATATTTAAATAAATAAATATTGTGTGCCATATATGTAAATGTCTTTTAAATTATTATGTTATTGTATCCTCTAAGATGGCACATAATTTCATCCGGACGGTCGATTGGTTGCGCCATAAAAACGTCTACTCAAAAAGTTTAAGAACGAAGCGGGAAGAAATGTGCCGAGACCAAGAGATCGTACCTGAATTGATTGCTGAGAGGAAGCCTGTGCTTGGCCTTATCCTTCCGCCCACGCCCTCCTTCCTCATTTACAACACAGTCGTCGATGTCGTGTAACAGAGAGGGGTCCGATGGTAGCTGAAGCTTCCTTTTCCGAACGGCGGCCGTCGTCACGGCGGCGACCTGAGTAAGAGGGCTCCCTACAAGCTTCTTGTAGCGGTATCGGGTAGTTCCGGCGAGGAAGACTACCAGACCACTCATTATAGCCACGGCACAGATGCCGTACCCCCACTTTCGTCCAGCGTTATCCTGGATATAGACGAAAACTGTGACGGCGAGGAGGGATCCGATGCTGATGAAGAAGAAGAACCAGTTGAAAAATTGCGTCATCTGATTTCGCTCCGTCGGATCCGATTCATCGAACTGGTCAGACCCTAAACCCGATACGCTAGATTTTAGCCCGCCGGTCCCCAGCGCCGTGAGGTACAGCGCTAGATATAGCACGCCCAATTGTGCCCCTGTGGCCTGAGCGCAGCTTGACATCGCCGGATCTGAACAAGCCGGCGGACGCAGCTCCGGCAGCATCGTCGATATTGTTAAAACAATGACCCCCTTCACCAAAAATGACCCATTAACTAATTACCGGACTCCAGATTTGTTCACAATTTTGGAGGCTGATTAATTGTACTTACAGAAGCTTGGACCGCCGCGAAGATGGCGATGGTAAGATACCTTCCGATGAATGTGTCGGCGACGAAACCACCGAGTAGGCAGAGCATGAATGATGTGCCAAGGAAGTTGGTGACGGTGTTGGCGGCGGTCGCATTGCTGAGATGCATCGTGGCCGTCAGGTAGGTCACCAGGTTCACCGCGATTCCCAGCGTTGTTATTCTCTCGCAGAGCTCTACTCCTGATTCGATTAAAATCCACAGAAACCGGTTTAGAAAGTAGAAGTAGGTGAAGGGAGATTGAAAGATCTATGGTTAGTTAGGACCTAGAATCATGGCGGCGCTTGTCCATCCGCCTGTCTGAGATCGTACGGCCGGGCGATTCTTGAAGTCCCAAGCGTCTTTGAGCGTTTCATTTGCTGCTCCTTTCTCCGGCGACGACGCCATTTTCCCCCCCATGATTTGTAATTTTGTTTCTGAAAACAGAGCGCAGACCCTGAGCTGGGAGACGGGGCTTGTCCCGAAGAAAGTTTAAAAAGAAGATGTTAAGCGGGCGGGCCGAGTTTCCCGGAAGAGCAGGCCCTCTGGACTTCTCATCGATTGGATTCCTAATTTATTTTTAAAAAATTACATATTAAACATATAATTTTTATATATTGACATACCACACTTAAGTTCCAAGTTTTACAATTGTAACATCATGCTTATCCATTAAAATTTTACTTTTCATATTTCTTAAAGTTATTATTAATAGGTGTTATAAAATTAATGTATTAGCGTGTTATGAAGATTCAATACACTCAGAAGAGAAATTAATTAGTAATGACACCAGGAGTTTTTATGTGAAAAATATTGAGAGGGAAAAAATCACGAGGTCTAACTCTCTAAAAAGTTCTACTATAAAATGATAATTACAGTTGTAACCACCTGTCCCACAGGCAGAAAATGATTATAAAATCTCTTAAGTTACAACGTCAACGTGCTTATAAACTTGTTATAACCAAAAGCTATCAACGACGGTCGTTGGGGTTGACGGCGGTAGGCGTTAATCAGCCGTGGACAACAGCAGACGAATGACAGTGGTAAACAACGGTAGGAGTGTTGCTGGACTTTACTTCTTTCTTAAAGTTTCAAACTCTTTCTCAAGCCATAAGCACTCTACCTCAAAGTTTCATGAAAGATATGGGGCACTATTTATAGAGTCTTGAGTGCAATTATCGTAAGAATATGAATTATTTTAAACCGACGGCTTAGAGAGCTTCCCACGTTCAAACAACATTTGATGGACAATGAGTGTTTTAGTGATGTTGAAATTGAGCAATCTTGAGCTCGTTGGATTCGTCTCGCCGAGACGCTTGATTTGACTTTGAACTCGCTGGATTCGACATCCGTTTGACTTTTCAAATGTGTATGAAAAACTTTCAAAAGTGATTTAATGGCTTGATCTGAGCTTGATTTGACATTGATTGGATCAATGTTGGTACCTTTGAACTTCTCATTGATGGGATCCTTAATTTGTTTACGAAAATTACACATTAAACATATAATATTTAGATATTGACATACTAACACTTAAGTTGCAAGTTTCACAATTGTAAAAACATACTTATCCATAAAAAAATAAAAAAAAAATTACTTTGCGCATTTTTGAAAGTTATTATTAATGTTATTTTTCATATGATATAAAAACATTGAGTAATACAAATATAAAAATTAGACTTTTGATATTATATATATAAATATATAAGAATTATATGATACATATTTAAAAGCCCCTTTTTTATTAATTAAAATTAAATTCAAGAAAATTAAAAATTAATTTAATTTAATTACCATTATGACCGTATGACTATTGAGAATTCACAAAAATATGTGGGAGAAAGTAACATAAAATGAAAAATGAGCAAGACAACAATTATTTTTCTTTTAATTGCTTTAATGTATGAATTTTATTTCATTAAATTCAATAATTAGCTAAACATAATGAAGAATATCATTGGGTTAATATTCATGATAGGACTGTCATAAAAATTTATTTGAAATTAAAATAAAATATTAAATTTTAGAATATTTTCTTCAAATTACATGTGTAGCTGAACACATGCACGATGGAGTGTCTGGCCATTCCAAGTGTTTGGCTACCCACCTAGTAAATATAGGAAGAGTGAGCCAAATAGAATGATCTATTGCAGTCTTTTACTGTCAATTAGGGTTTTAGTCGAGCATAGCCAAGTCGAGAATAACATGGATTGGACCTTACTTGGTCAAATAATGAGCTGATCTTGCTCAGTTCGGGCTTTAACCGAGCTTTCACATTCGTGTTTATAATTGGCTTAAATTTTTCAATTTCAATTAATGATTTAGACTTAGCTTGTTTATATCAATTGAACAAGATAAGAACTTAAATGAGTACATAAATTTTTGTATAAAATTTAAAATATTGATTTGAATTTAAATTTTCATATAAAACTAGTATAAAAGTTAAAAGTTTAAATTTATTCTTGACTTTTTATATAAAATTATAAACATATAATTTTAGCTTTCATAAAATTTGACAAACAATTTTAATAATATTATAAATAAATTTTCTTACAATGAAATAACATAAAAAATTACTAATAAATTAGCTAATTTTACAAAAATATATATTAAATTTATATGCATGTTGATATTAAATTATAATATGTTATTTTTAAATATCTGATTGGATAAGTTCTAGTAAAATAAATTTTATTTAAATAATATATCATATAAACAATAAAGTAATTAACAAGTTATTTTTTAATAATAGATGAGTTTGTTCATGAATATTAATAAATAAATTAGATTATGTATAAGTTTTATTCATTTAACCTTATAGTTTTAAAAAAAATGTTCAAATATTTATTTATTAATTTGAATAAACATAATTAAATGTTAATTGAGTTGAGTTCCAGTTGTTCATGAAGAGCATTGGTTTATTTAAGGCCCTACTTGCTTTACAATCTTCTCCTATTCACTCAAAATTCTATTTCTTTCACATAGATTATTTTTGCATTGATTTTTTTTTTGATAATCTTTAAAATACATTTTATTAACATAAAAAATCTATTTCAACTTATTTGATTATTATCTTAATTTCATTTGAGAAAATTCTTTTATTCTGCTTGATAGCTTTACCATTAGTACAAATGTGTTGTTGGGGTCTATCTAATGCAATCCAGGGGTAAAGTTAAGCTGAGTATACCCTATATTGGACTTGCCTTGGTACAATTATAATATGTTTGAGTTTGGCTTGAGCTTGAGTCAAGCTTTTTACATATTCTTCAAGCTTGACTTGTTTATAAGTTTTAATATTTGAACTTGATTTGTTTATGACAAATGAATAAGTATTTAAACGAACTAAAAATTTACATGAGCATCAAGATTTTTATATAAAAATTTTAATAAATAATTTTACAAGTCTAATTCAAAAATTATTTAGCAAATCAGCTAAGAAAATCAATTAATTCACATGATATCATCTAGTGTCTCTAACATGTATATTATCACAAGAATGAATTTTAAGATAGAAAAAAATATGTAAACAAAGACTATCAAATGATTCATAATGCAATCCCTTTCATCAATTAATATAATAATATATTAAAATTTATACATAAAAAATGTTCCAACATTGGTCATGAGGTCATCTATATTGACCTAGCTCAACCAACAGATTTGATCCTGCCTACCTGAAGCCAACTATGGTCAGTTGGCCAAGTCAGAATGTAGTTGAAGGTTAAGCTTACACATGTAAAATACTAGAGAAACCCCAGAACGTACTCCTTTAAAGTCGGGACAAAAATGTAATATTATTATTATGTGTCATCTCCTCTATAAATACGAAAATTATTTTATGAATAAAATATGATTGATTACGACAAATTATCATTCACTCACTCACTCACTCTCTCTCTTCCCTTCCTCCCTCTTTACATAACACTTTAGTCCTTAGGTGCAATTCATGAACTAATAATTACTCATCAAGAAAAAAAAATATAATTAAATAAATTATAGCTAATCAAATTTCATTTAAATAATGCATCTTATATGATACGAGCTATCATCTAACTTAATGTTGAATGTTTAACAAGTTTCTTTTTGAATAACAAACATAAATAAATAAATTCAACTATGTTCATGTTTAATTCATCAATCTTTAAGCTTCAAGAAAAAAAAGTCCAAGCTTGTTTATTTACTAATTTAAACCATATGACTTCGTCTTAATCAAATCGAGTTTGAGTTGTTCATCAAGAGCATGGGTTCATTTATAGCCCTATATATGTGTGACAAGATTTTCATATAAATTTTTTATTATATCGATAGCTTGTTGAACATGATCATTTATTATTTGTTTTATGAAGTCGCCCATCCGCCCCTGCCTCTCTTTCTCTCTCTCCCCTTTTTTCGAGCTATTCCCAGCCGCTCGAAAATCTTGAGAAACTATAGAGTGAGAATCATGAGCTTTAGCAATACATTCATCATCTTCTTCTATACCTTCCTTCCAAAAACAAAGTCTTTTACTGAGTTGTATGAACTCACAAATAATACGAGATCTACACCTTAAAATGATTCAATACTAACGTATTAATAAATATCTGACAAAATGACGATAATTAAGCAGTCGTTGGCAGCTGAGCTAACCAAAGAAAAACTATAAATCATATCGAATTTGAATTTCTTTGCCTCTGCTGTAGACTGATTGCAATTTGCAGGCGACAACTTCGAACAGACTGAAAGGAAATATATCCTAAATAATACTTTAAGCAGCATCCAAATGATCATTAATCTTTATTTCTTCTAATTAGCATAAGTATTCCTTAATGTTTACAATCATTAATATCATTTTATATAATTAGGCTTTCACTCTTAACTAAATCAAAATTGGTTTATTCAGCCAGCTGATGTTAAATATTTGATGTTTTCTATAATTCTCAAAGTTTTGGACTTCGATGCAATTATTTATTTATTTTTTAGAGGCTTAAACTCCAAAACTTACCCATACAAACTTTACACAATGCATTAGGTAGTGATCAAACTAATAGTTTATATTATATGTATCACCCAACTTAGCAATTTAAAAAAATTGTAAAATAATTTTGATTATTATTATTATTATTATTATTATTATTATTAGTATTATTCGATCTCAATCTCTCCATATATTAGAACTCAAAGCTTCTATGGTTGTTCATCTTGTGAAAGTGGGCCCACTTGATATAAGCACGCAGTGGCTCGGGTGCGGTCATGCTGCTTGCTAAACATCAGCATGTGTTAGTCGTATGTGCGCGATGATGCTACACTATTTTGTCGTGTTTGCAAGTCTTTTTTTCTTTGTATTATTTATAGTTGGACATAAGAATTTAATATTAGAAGCTTAGGATTGTAGAATCTTAATAAGAATCTTTAAAATTATTATTATTTACTAACAGTAACCTACAAGTTATACTCATTACTACTTCATTTATTGATCATGTAGCAATAGCTTCCAAGTAAGGTTGTTTGATGTCATTGTATTATATTGTGACATTCTAATTGTTCTATATAGTATTTTATAAGAGCTGACTTTTTATTAAACCTATTACCAAAAAGATGGCAAGCGATAAAAAATTTATTATAGTATTAAAATGAGTTGGTGGCGATGTGTCATCAATAAATTTATCATTTGGAATGAATCTCGAAGTGTGGCACAAGTTTTAGCAATGAACTTTCAAACTTCAATTAAAATGCATCCAGAATTCTGATTTCAGCAAAGTTACAACCAAACCGGTTGGCTCAATGAGAAGGGCCCAATGATGCGAAAAATTGTCCTTACTGAGTAAATCAAGCACAGATAAAGTCTTTAATCTACTTTTTTGAATGTTTTAGTGAAGTCCATAATCACTTATGTACTGCAAATCTAACAATCATCGACTATTGTCGACCACCGCCCATCGACCACCTTCAACCACCATCGATCGTTATTGACTCGTTACAATGAAACCATGGAATTTCGACGTGCACTGTGGAATCCCGACGTTCATTGCAAAGTAATGATAAATCTTGCATAACAACACACCCCACATGCGATGCAATGACGTCTATTGAAGAAGATGTAACAATGCACCCGAATATGGTGCAATAACACAACCCAAATATGGTGAAAAGATGTACCTCAATGATGGCGTAAAATAGATTCCACATACGGAGCAATGATGCCACCCAATGATGGTGCAACAACGCACCCCTCACATGACACAATGATGTTTTTCGAAGATGGTGTAACAATGCACCCAAAAGACGATGACTTTTTCCGGACTCATATGGTCCATGGCTCGTGCATGTTCAAACCTCCACTTTTGCTGCCTACGATGTCATCACATCTCACCACTATGATTTACATGACCAACTACAACTAAGTGATCCACAGCTTGTGCAACTTCCGACTTCGGTCTCTGCGATCTGGAACCCTACGGACGTCATCACAGCTCACAACTATGACCTACGTGATCAACTACAACCTACGTAGTTTACAGCTTATGCAGCTCCTGATTCCTGTCACTGTAGTCTACGAACATCATCACAACTCACCACTATAGCCTATGTGGCTAATTATGACTTACGTTGCTCACAGCTCTTGCAACTTGCTACTATAGCCTCTGTAGTCAATCGACACTTTTGAAGGAGCTGTATGTGGCTCACACGATTGACCACGACAACTTTCAACTATGATCGATACAACAAGCTGGTGTTACCATCCACGATGAGCTTCTACCTCCTTAGGAATCAACTATGTTGCTTGCAAGCATCTATTACAGAGAACTACATTCATTAGAACCAAGCTATCACTATTATCGATGAACNCTATAAATACGAAAATTATTTTATGAATAAAATATGATTGATTACGACAAATTATCATTCACTCACTCACTCTCTCTCTCTCTCTTCCCTTCCTCCCTCTTTACATAACACTTTTGTCCTTAGGTGCAATTCATGAACTAATAATTACTCATCAAGAAAAAAAAATATAATTAAATAAATTATAGCTAATCAAATTTCATTTAAATAATGCATCTTATATGATACGAGCTATCATCTAACTTAATGTTGAATGTTTAACAAGTTTCTTTTTGAATAACAGACATAAATAAATAAATTCAACTATGTTCATGTTTAATTCATTAATCTTTAAGCTTCAAGAAAAAAAAGTCCAAGCTTGTTTATTTACTAATTTAAACCATATGAATTAGTCTTAATCAAACCGAGTTTGAGTTGTTCATCAAGAGCATGGGTTCATTTATAGCCCTATATATGTGTGACAAGAATTTCATATAAATTTTTTATTATATTGATAGCTTGTTGAACATGGTCTTTTATTATTTGTTTTATGAAGTCGCCCATCCGCCCCCGCCTCTCTTTCTCTCTCTCTCTCACTACACAAAGTACAGACCCTTTTTTCGAGCTATTCCCAGCCGCTCGAAAATCTTGAGAAACTATAGAGTGAGAAACACGAGCTTTAGCAATACATTCATCATCTTCTTCTATACCTTCCTTCCAAAAACAAAGTCTTTTACTGAGTTGTATGAACTCACAAATAATACGAGATCTACACCCTAAAACGATTCAATACTATCGTATTAATAAATATCTGGCAAAATAATNCTCCTTTCTCCGGCGACGACGCCATTTTCTCCCCCATGATTTGTAATTTTGTTTCTGAAAACAGAGCGCAGAGCCTGAGCTGGGAGACGGGGCTTGTCCCGTAGAAAGTTTAAAAAGAAGATGTGAAGCGGGCAGGCCGAGTTTCCCGGAAGAGTAGGCCCTGTGGACTTCTCATCGATGAGATTCCTAACTTATTTTTAAAAAATTACATATTAAACATATAATTTTTAGATATTGACACATCCATTAAAATTTTACTTTTCATATTTCTTAAAGTAATTATTAATAGGTGTTATAAAATTAATGTATTAGCGTGTTATGGAGATTCAATACACTTAAAAGAGAAGTTAAATATTAGTGATACCATGAGTTTTTATGTGAAAAATATTGAGAGGAAAAAAATCACGAGGTCTAACTCACTAAAGAGTTCTACTATAAAATGATAATTACAGTTGCAACAACTTGTCCCACAGGCAGAAAATGATTATAAAATCTCTCAAGTTACAACGTAAAATTGCTTATAAACTTGTTATACCCAAAAGCTATCGATGGCGGTTGTTGGGTTGACGGCGGTAGCTTCAATCAGCTGTGGACGATAACAGTCGACGACGAATGACGATGGTAAACGATGGTAGGAGTGTTACTGGACTTTACTTCTTTCTTAAAGCTCCAAACTCTTTCTCAAGTCTCAAACACTCTACCCTCAAGTTTCATGAAAGATGTAGGGCTCTATTTATAGAGTCTTGAGTGCCATTATTGTAAGAATATGAATCACTTTAAACTGACGGCTTAAAGAGCTTCTTTCGTTCAAACAACATTTGATGGACATCGAGTGTCTTAAAGATGTTGAAATTGACCAATCTTGAGCTCGTTGGATTCGTCTCGCCGAGACGCTTGATTTGACCTTGAACTCGTTGGATTCAACATCCGTTTGACTTTTCAAATGTGTATGAAAAACTTTCAAAAGTGATTTAAAGACTTGATCTGAGCTTGATTTGACATTGATTGGATCAATGTTGGTACCTCTGAACTTCTCATTGATGGGATCCTTAATTTGTTTAAGAAAATTACACATTAAACACAATAATTTAGATATTGACATACTAACACCTAAGTTGCAAGTTTCACAATTGTAAAAACATACTTATCCATATAAAAAAAAAAAAATTCTTTTCGCATTTTTGAAAGTTATTATTAATCTTATGGTTCATATGATAAAAAAACATTGAGTAGGAACAAATATAAAAATTGGACTTTTGATATTATATATAAAAATATATAAGAATTATATGATACATATTTAAAAGCCCCTTTTCAATTAATTAAAACTAAATTCTAGAAAATTATAATGAAATTAAAAATTAATTTAATTTAATTACCATTATGACCGTATGACTATTGAGAATTCACAAAAATGTGGGAGAAAGTAAGATAAAATGAAAAATGAGCAAGACAACTATTATTTTTCTTTTGATTGTTTAAATGTATGAATTTTATTTCATTAAATTCAATAATTAGCTAAACATAATGAAGAAAATCATTGGGTCAATATTCATGATAGGACTGTGATAAAAATTTATTTGAAATTAAAATAAAATATTAAATTTTAGAGTATTTTTTTCAAGTTACATGTGTAGCTGAACACATGCACGATGGAGTGGCTGGCCATTCCAAGTGTTTGGTTACCCACCTAGTAAATATAGGAAGAGTGAGCCACATAGAATGATTTATTGCTGCCTTTTACTGTCAATTAGGGTTTTAGTCGAGCATAGCCAAGTCAAGAATAATATGGATTGGACCTTACTTGGTCAAATAATGAGTTGATCTTGCTCAGTTCGGGCTTTAATCAAGCTTTCACATTTGTGTTTATAATTGGCTTAAAATTTTTAATTTCAATTCATGATTTAGACTTAGCTTGTTTATATCAATTGAACAAGATAAGAACTTGAATGAGTACATAAACTTTTATATAAAATTAAAATATTGATTTGAATTTAAATTTTCATATAAAATTAGTATAAAAGTTAAGAGTTTAAATTTATTCTTGACTTTTTATATAAAATTATAAACATATAATTTTAGCTTTCATAAAATTTGACAAACAATTTTAATAATATTATAAATAAATTTTCTTACAATGAAATAACATAAAAAATTACTAATAAATTAGCTAATTTTACAAAAATATATATTAAATTTATATGCATGTTGATATTAAATTATAATATGTTATTTTTAAATATCTGATTGGATAAGTTCTAGTAAAATAAATTTTATTTAAATAATATATCATATAAACAATAAAGTAATTAACAAGTTATTTTTTAATAATAGATGAGTTTGTTCATGAATATTAATAAATAAATTAGATTATGTATAAGTTTTATTCATTTAACCTTATAGTTTTAAAAAAAATGTTCAAATATTTATTTATTAATTTGAATAAACATAATTAAATGTTAATTGAGTTGAGTTCCAGTTGTTCATGAAGAGCATTGGTTTATTTAAGGCCCTACTTGCTTTACAATCTTCTCCTATTCACTCAAAATTCTATTTCTTTCACATAGATTATTATTGCATTGATTTTTTTTTTTTTGATAATCTTTAAAATACATTTTATTAACATAAAAAATCTATTTCAACTTATTTGATTATTATCTTAATTTCATTTGAGAAAATTATTTTATTCTGCTTGATAGCTTTACCATTAGTACAAATGTGTTGTTGGAGTCTATCTAATGCAATCCAGGGGTAAAANTATTTAAGGCCCTACTTGCTTTACAATCTTCTCCTATTCACTCAAAATTCTATTTCTTTCACATAGATTATTTTTGCATTGATTTTTTTTTTGATAATCTTTAAAATACATTTTATTAACATAAAAAATCTATTTCAACTTATTTGATTATTATCTTAATTTCATTTGAGAAAATTCTTTTATTCTGCTTGATAGCTTTACCATTAGTACAAATGTGTTGTTGGGGTCTATCTAATGCAATCCAGGGGTAAAGTTAAGCTGAGTATACCCTATATTGGACTTGCCTTGGTACAATTATAATATGTTTGAGTTTGGCTTGAGCTTGTGTCAAGCTTTTTATATATTGTTCAAGCTTGACTTGTTTATAAGTTTTAATATTTGAACTTGATTTGTTTATGACAAATGAATAAGTATTTAAACGAACTAAAAATTTACATGAGCATCAAGATTTTTATATAAAAATTTTAATAAATAATTTTACAAGTCTAATTCAAAAATTATTTAGCAAATCAGCTAAGAAAATCAATTAATTCACATGATATCATCTAGTGTCTCTAACATGTATATTATCACAAGAATGAATTTTAAGATAGAAAAAAATATGTAAACAAAGACTATCAAATGNTTTACAAGTCTAATTCAAAAATTATTTAGCAAATCAGCTAAGAAAATCAATTAATTCACATGATATCATCTAATGTCTCTAACATGTATATTATCACAAGAATGAATTTTAAGATAGAAAAAAATATGTAAACAAGGACTATCAAATGATTCATAATGCAATCCCTTTCATCAATTAATATAATAAAATATTAAAATTTATACATAAAAAATGTTCCAACATTGGTCATGAGGTCATCTATATTGACCTAGCTCAACCAACAGATTTGATCCTGCCTACCTGAAGCCAACTATGGTCAGTTGGCCAAGTCAGAATGTAGTTGAAGGTTAAGCTTACACATGTAAAATACTAGAGAAACCCCAGAACGTACTCCTTTAAAGTCGGGACAAAAATGTAATATTATTATTATGTGTCATCTCCTCTATAAATACGAAAATTATTTTATGAATAAAATATGATTGATTACGACAAATTATCATTCACTCACTCACTCACTCTCTCTCTTCCCTTCCTCCCTCTTTACATAACACTTTAGTCCTTAGGTGCAATTCATGAACTAATAATTACTCATCAAGAAAAAAAAATATAATTAAATAAATTATAGCTAATCAAATTTCATTTAAATAATGCATCTTATATGATACGAGCTATCATCTAACTTAATGTTGAATGTTTAACAAGTTACTTTTTGAATAACAAACATAAATAAATAAATTCAACTATGTTCATGTTTAATTCATCAATCTTTAAGCTTCAAGAAAAAAAAGTCCAAGCTTGTTTATTTACTAATTTAAACCATATGACTTCGTCTTAATCAAATCGAGTTTGAGTTGTTCATCAAGAGCATGGGTTCATTTATAGCCCTATATATGTGTGACAAGATTTTCATATAAATTTTTTATTATATCGATAGCTTGTTGAACATGATCATTTATTATTTGTTTTATGAAGTCGCCCATCCGCCCCTGCCTCTCTTTCTCTCTCTCCCCTTTTTTCGAGCTATTCCCAGCCGCTCGAAAATCTTGAGAAACTATAGAGTGAGAATCATGAGCTTTAGCAATACATTCATCATCTTCTTCTATACCTTCCTTCCAAAAACAAAGTCTTTTACTGAGTTGTATGAACTCACAAATAATACGAGATCTACACCTTAAAATGATTCAATACTAACGTATTAATAAATATCTGACAAAATGACGATAATTAAGCAGTCGTTGGCAGCTGAGCTAACCAAAGAAAAACTATAAATCATATCGAATTTGAATTTCTTTGCCTCTGCTGTAGACTGATTGCAATTTGCAGGCGACAACTTCGAACAGACTGAAAGGAAATATATCCTAAATAATACTTTAAGCAGCATCCAAATGATCATTAATCTTTATTTCTTCTAATTAGCATAAGTATTCCTTAATGCTTACAATCATTAATATCATTTTATATAATTAGGCTCTCACTCTTAACTAAATATTTGATGTTTTCTATAATTTNATAATACTTTAAGCAGCATCCAAATGATCATTAATCTTTATTTCTTCTAATTAGCATAAGTATTCCTTAATGTTTACAATCATTAATATCATTTTATATAATTAGGCTTTCACTCTTAACTAAATCAAAATTGGTTTATTCAGCCAGCTGATGTTAAATATTTGATGTTTTCTATAATTCTCAAAGTTTTGGACTTCGATGCAATTATTTATTTATTTTTTAGAGGCTTAAACTCCAAAACTTACCCATACAAACTTTACACAATGCATTAGGTAGTGATCAAACTAATAGTTTATATTATATGTATCACCCAACTTAGCAATTTAAAAAAATTGTAAAATAATTTTGATTATTATTATTATTATTATTATTATTATTATTATTATTATNCCAACTTAGCAATTTAAAAAAATTGTAAAATAATTTTGATTATTATTATTATTATTATTATTATTATTATTAGTATTATTCGATCTCAATCTCTCCATATATTAGAACTCAAAGCTTCTATGGTTGTTCATCTTGTGAAAGTGGACCCACTTGATATAAACACGCAGTGGCTCGGGTGCGGTCATGCTGCTTGCTAAACATCAGCATGTGTTAGTCGTATGTGCGCGATGATGCTACACTATTTTGTCGTGTTTGCAAGTCTTTTTTTCTTTGTATTATTTATAGTTGGACATAAGAATTTAATATTAGAAGCTTAGGATTGTAGAATCTTAATAAGAATCTTTAAAATTATTATTATTTACTAACAGTAACCTACAAGTTATACTCATTACTACTTCATTTATTGATCATGTAGCAATAGCTTCCAAGTAAGGTTGTTTGATGTCATTGTATTATATTGTGACATTCTAATTGTTCTATATAGTATTTTATAAGAGCTGACTTTTTATTAAACCTATTACCAAAAAGATGGCAAGCGATAAAAAATTTATTATAATATTAAAATGAGTAGGTGGCGATGTGTCATCAATAAATTTATCATTTAACACGAATCTCGAAGCATTACACAAGTTTTGAGGTGATTTTTGAGCAATGAACGTTCAAACTTCAATTAAAATGCATCCAGAATTCTGATTTCAGCAAAGTTACAACCAAACCAGTTGACTAAACGAGAAGGGCCCAATGATGTGAAAATTTGTCCATACTGAGTCAATCTAGCACAGATAAAGTCTTTAATCCACTTTTTTGAATGTTTTAGTGAAGTCCATAATCACTTATGTACTACAAATCTAACAATCATCGACCATTGTCGACCACCGCCCATCGACCACCTTCAACCACTATCGATCGTTATTGACTCGTTACAATGAAACCATGGAATTTCGACGTGCACTGTGGAATCCTGACGTTCATTGCAAAGTAATGATAAATCTTGCATAACAACACACCCCACATGCGTGCAATGACGTCTATTGAAGAAGATGTAACAATGCACCCGAATATGGTGCAATAACACAACCCAAATATGGTGAAAAGATGTACCTCAATGATAGCGTAAAACACATTCCACATACGGAGCAATGACGCCACCCAATGATGGTGCAACAACGCACCCCTCACATGACACAATGATGTTTTTCGAAGATGGTGTAACAATGCGCCCAAAAGACGATGACTTTTTCCGGACTCATATGGTCCATGGATCGTGCATGTTCAAACCTCCACTTTTGCTGCCTACGATGTCATCACATCTCACCACTATGACTTACATGACCAACTACAACTAAATGATCCACAGCTTGTGCAACTTCCTACTTCGGTCTCTGCGATTTGGAACCCTACGGACGTCATCACAGCTCACAACTATGACCTATGTGATCAACTACAACCTACATAGTTTACAGCTTATGCAGCTCCTGATTCCTGCCACTGTAGTTTACGAACATCATCACAACTCACCACTATAGCCTATGTGACTAATCATGACTTATGTTGCTCACAACTCTTGCAACTTGCTACTATAGCCTCTGTAGTCAATCGACACTTTTGAAGGAGTTGTATGTGGCTCACACAATTGACCACGACAACTTTCAACTATGATCGATACAACAAGCTGGTGTTACCATCCACGATGAGCTTCTACCTCCTTAGGAATCAACTATGGTGCTTGCAACCATCTATTACAGAGAATTACATTATTTAGAACCAAGCTATCACTATTATCGATGAATTATTGTTGCACATTTACGATGATCAACTTTGTATATCCAGCTTTCCTAATTCAGGAGAAAAGTGGACATGTGCTCCCACCATTCATAATGGATTTTTCAATGGAACTGGGCCCCATGATTTTTTCATCTTTTCAGGATTTTTCACTTGAAAAGTCGATGTGCTTCCTTCTACTTCTACTTAATTACCTAAGTGTGTAATGAGTTTTCTTGCAATACTAAGACGATAATTCGTTACGCAACTGCTGCATACCTTCCGACGCGCATTAGATGGGATCATGCTAATGAATTTCATATAATAAAATATTTTATTTAATTAATTTTAAGTAATCAATAATTTTAAAATTTTAAACNTTTCATATAATAAAATATTTTATTTAATTAATTTTAAGTAATCAATAATTTTAAAATTTTAAACTTTTTTTTTCCACAAGAAAGGCATGAAATATTTAAAAATTCAATCTCCTACTAAAAATTAAAAATATACGACAAAATAGTATGCAAATTGGAGCACAAGTTTGTCGAATACGAGCAATCAGCTACTGTCAAACCAGTCAATTATTTGTTGTTAAGAGAATACGCCCCCAACAAATATAAATCACCTTATTTGTTAGAATTATCGAATTTAATAAATCAAATAAATCAAAATTTATGCTTTTTTCCACTTCATTGGACCCAAAATTTACATCAAATATTATTTTTAAATTAACCCCAAATTTGATGTCCCAAATCAGCCCAAGCAACCAATCAAAATTCTAATTAATCTAATTTGGATTGTAACTTAATCAGGATTAAATCTATTAATTATCAAATGCAAAATTTAATCAGATTAATTAATTAAAAAATATTTGTATGCACTGAGTCCTATTATTTCGTATGCTGAATAGTTTAGCTNCAAATGCAAAATTTAATCAGATTAATTAATTAAAAAATATTTGTATGCACTGAGTCCTATTATTTCGTATGCAAATGAATAGTTTAGCCTGTCCACCTATGTATATGTTAATTAAAAATTTTAGTTTGCACGTAATGATCGGATTATGGACTCTACTTTAAATATAGCTTTTGACTTTTTATGATTAATTTTATAATAAAGTTTGGTGCCTTGTCATGCAATTTTTATAACCTAGAATGAATCTCGATATATTTTTAAATAAGAAAATTTTCAAATCAAATTTAAGTTCACCCAAGACTCTAATTTCTGCAAGTTTATAGCTAAACTGACCGTCCTGACAAAACAAAACCCTATTGCATACTAAAAAATGGTTTGAGAAGATATCAGGACAAACAAACGGTCCAAATAAGAGGACTACAATGCCCATTGCTCCTTTTATTAAAGCAGGGCTAATAATGTAGGTTTTATATTTTATCTTTCCTATATTCTATAAATAGGAGGGTTTTGAAATGTATTAAGTACTTTTAAGTGCCCCACCCCCCATGGGTCCGAAAACTGAGTAACACCCCATTTGCCTCGACGGAGCAAGTCTTCTTCTCTTCTTTTTCTTCTCATTCACTGTTTGGTTTCTGCATTTAGAAAACAGCTGATTCTGGATAAATGACTATTCTACCCCTATTTTGGATAAGTTGTTTGGCTGTTTCGTTTGTGTGCTTGGAAACAACTGATTTGTAGCTTTTTGTAGGTAAAAAATNTATCAGGACAAACAAACGGTCCAAATAAGAGGACTACAATGCCCATTGCTCCTTTTATTAAAGCAGGGCTAACAATGTAGGTTTTATATTTTATCCTTCCTATATTCTATAAATAAGAGGGTTTTGAAATGTATTAAGTACTTTTGGGTCCCCCACCCCCCATGGGTCCGAAAACTGAGTAACACCCCATTCGCCTCGACGGAGCAAGTCTTCTTCTCTTCTTCTTCTTCTCATTCACTGTTTGGTTTCTGCGTTTGGAAAACAGCTGATTTTGGATAAATGACTATTCTACCTCTGTTTTGGATATGTTGTTTAGCTGTTTGGTTTGTGTGTTTGGAAACAACTGATTTGCAGTTTTTTGTAGGTAAAAAACCATTCAGACAGGCACAGTGTTGCAGTCTATACTAGAACTTTAACGGCTACACATTTGACAATTGAGAATCAAGAAATATCATTCTTGATTGTTTTTATAATTTCTCCTACGAAGCTTAGAAATGAACGCATAAAGTAACCTGCTTCCATTTTCATGCAATTAGAGCTCGAACAACATATAGATTGCAAAAAACATAGTGGAATGATCGATTTTTCAGGCATAAATGAAATGTTATTAAGGATCATGAAGCACTTGTAACCTGCTTTACTCTTCTCCATTGGACAATAACTTGGTAAGTTACAGTTACTAAGCTTTTAAAGAAATTTTCACAAGCTTATTGGAGAATCCCAATTATTATATATTTTTTTCAAATGCAGTGGTAAAATTTTATCAATAATGAAACATGCATAACTTGTAACATGTTTCTTCTAAGGCTTATGCTTTATTTAAACCATGAAAAATCTTCTTCAGGCAGAACAAACACAATCACTATATATATGATTGGTAAACTCGTTAAAAGAAACACCAGCAATAGGAATAAAATCATTCTCTAAAAATTTTCTATGAAATAGTGTGATGATAAAGATTATAAAACTGTAGAATTGAGAAGGAAGAAGTTGAAGAAACAACAGTTACAACAAAGGAAAAAGAAAAAAGAGGAGGAGAAAATAGGAGCGGCTCACCTGCTACGATCATTTCCTTCCATTTTCGCGATCANTAAACCATGAAAAATCTTCTTCAGGCAGAACAAACACAATCACTATATATATGATTGGTAAACTCGTTAAAAAAAACACCAGCAATAGGAATAAAATCATTCTCTAAAAATTTTCTATGAAATAGTGTGAGGATAAAGATTATAAAACTATAGAATTGAGAAGGAAGAAGTTGAAGAAACAACAGTTACAATAAAGGAAAAAGAAAAAAGAGGAGGAGAAAATAGGAGCGGCTCACCTGCTACCGATCATTTCCTTCCATTTTCGCGATCGAATTGCAGGGAAGATAGCTCAAGCGACTATGCATAGTGTCGTGAGCATCAAAATAAAGGAGGGAGAAGAAGGAGAAACTCGATTGAGTACCTGGAAGGCTCGAACGGCTCACTCGAGCGATAGAGTAAAAGAGAACTCCAATTGCAGCTTCGAAACCCTATAGTGTGGTCGCTTGCAGAGGAAGGAAGAGGCGGACTCTCAATGTCATGCGTCTCGTAGAGGAAGGAGGAGGTGGAAGAGGGCCCGAGCAACCTATAGATACTCGAGCTCTGGGATCACTGCTCTGGGAAGGGAAGGACGTGACCGTAGCTATCTAGGAAGGGAACAACGGGATCGCGACTTACATAGACCACTGAAACCCCCATCTTCATCCTTGCGCTCCACTCCTATTAGAAATCCACTTCGCGCCTTCTTCTGAGGTCGAGGGCAGGGGAGTAAAGATTCTCGAACGAACGCGGGACGCGGGGTCGACCCCGCGCCCGACTTTTATTAAGAAATTAAATCCGTCGTTTTTAAAACGCAGACGGAACATCCCAATCAAACAAGGAGACAGCATTTTGAAAATGCCGCCACATATTTTAAGTTGCCCCAAACGGAGCGTTAGATTCAATATTCAAAAAGAAGCGGCGAGCATGGATTGTGTCATCAACTATAACACAAGTAACACCGAACTGTGAGGGGAAACTCTTCAGATAAGTACTCCTAGCAAAGAGCTCACACCAGGGGAACTGACGGAGCAGATGATTCACTATATTTATCCCTCACTGCAGGAAATCTCCAAGAAACTTCATATATTTGTAAAAATTTAGGAGCATGTTCTATGTTTTTCAAATCTAGCTGCTTTTTCAGCCGACCAAACTCAATTAATCATGTTGGTTGCTTACCTCAAAGATTGAACTCCATTCGTAGCTCTGGTCGCTTATTGTTGACTGAGCTCCAGCCGTCATGTTGGCCCTCTCATCTACTAGTCAAATTCCCTCTTTTGCACTAGCCACCTAACTACTTGTTTGTTTGGTTATAGCCAACGTCGATAGTCTCACTTCACCGACCACCTGTGTTAGGATAAAGAAATCGGCCACAAGAGGCTAGTGCTAAAAAGATATTAATCTTGTGGAACACAAGCGACTATAGTCTCACCCATCCTTTTATCATGAAACTAGAGTTTTTGGAAAATAAGAAACTCAAGATTTAACGAATGTCTCGCAAGAGTTATGCTAAATCCAGCTTTTTCCGTCGTTGGCCGCCTAATCACGTTATATGTTGTGCCAGATCATTTCTAGCCGGATTGCTTCGTCGACAAGCCTNAACTCAAGATTTAACGAATGTCTCGCAAGAGTTATGCTAAATCCAGCTTTTTCCGTCGTTGGCCGCCTAATCGCATTATATGTTGTGCCAGATCATTTCTAGCCGGATTGCTTCGTCGACAAGCCTTTTCTTGTTTGCCTTTACCGATCGGCCTTTCCTGACCGGATTTCTTCCCACGTGGAAGCTTCCCCCACATTGGCTTCTGCCAACCAACTCATTCTATTGCACACCAATTTCTGCCGCATGTCGTGTTTGTGCTTGCCGCCTAGCTCCTCTCTGTCATGCAAAGAAACAAAAGAAGCTCACCGGCCGGTCGACCAATTTCTGTGGCACAAAAAACCGCACGGCCGCCTCACCTGCCTGTCAACTCCTGTTTGTTAATCTTAACAAATTATATGGTAAGCCTTCCTTTACTTACAACAGTGGAATGATCGTCTACACTCTGTTGGAGGCGCCGACGGAATAGTAGTGCTTTCATGAGCTCCTCCGGTACCACTGCGCACAAGAATGTGTCAAAGCTCGAACCTCTCCGTCGAACAGAAGAAATGTCGCACCTTGCTTCTGTCAACCAACCAACAATTCATATCAACCGACTAGCAAATCCTGCCACGCCTGGCTTCTGCCAACCGACTCTCTCCCCAAAAATGCTCATTGACAAACCACCTAGGTCTGAGAATCTCACCGTGGTCGACCGCCTTAGCGGTTGATCTCCGACCGGTCATCAACCTACCATCTCTCCAATGGTATGACTACATGGTCAGTCACCTCATACAATCAACTGACGACCCATCTCCTTGACTTTATTTTGCCCAAATGGATTGTCTGACATGAGCTAGGCTAAATCCACTTGCCTCCCAACCGCTTCAACATTCATTCGTCTTATACATACCACTCAATTCTTATACATTTGTATATTTTCCTGCATACCACTCAATTCAATCNAATGGATTGTCTGACATGAGCTAGGCTAAATCCACTTGCCTCCCAACCGCTTCAACATTCATTCGTCTTATATATACCACTCAATTCTTATACATTTGTATATTTTCCTGCATACCACTCAATTCAATTGTGTTTCCAGCAAACCACCCACCAGAAACATTTTTATTATAATTTTTGGCCAAGGGTCATAGTCCAGGAGCTCGAGGAGTTCAAGCATTCTAGAAGCCACTCGACACTCGAGAAACTCAAACACAAATAGCGCAATTGACAACGACGTCATAGACGTATGATCGGTAACAAGGGTCTTGAGATAACTCGTCACCCAGCTGCGACAAACTCCGTGAGGGGTAAATGGAGATCATCTTCGGTCCTTGAGATGACTTTTTACTCGACAGAGACAGGCTCCTCCGTGAGGGGTATACAACGGTCATCTTTGAACCTTGAGATGACTTGTCACCCAACAGTGACGAGCTCTGCGAGGGGTATACGGTGATCGTCTTCGACCCTTAGTATGACTTGTCACCTGGTAACAACAAGCTCTGCAAGGGGTTACAGTGATCTTCCCCCAGCCCTTGAGATAACTGGCCACCCAGCAACGAGAAGCTCCATGAGGGGTATACGAAGATTGTCTTCGACCCTTACTCAAAAATGATATGCACAGATCTCGAGATAATCCAACAGTCAAAATATGTGGACTATAATGTCCTTTACTCCTCTCTTTAAAGAAAAGCAAATAATGTAATTTTTTCCCTTTTTATCTTCTATAAATATGCAAATAAAGTAAAGCAAATAATGTAATTTTTTTCCCTTTTTATCTTTTATAAATATGGTTATTATGACATGTATTAGGGACCTTTTGGTTCCCCCCTCTTGTAACTTCTATTTTAAACGAAATAAAATGGGTTTAAGAGTCCGGGAACACCCCATTCGCTCTGATGGGGTAAGTCCACCTCTCTTTTCTCTTCTTCTTCTTCTTCTTCTCATTCCCTTTTTCTGTCTCTCTTTCTTTTCCTCAGTGGTTAAGCTCTATCCCTTGGGCATGTTTGGACAAATTTGAATTCAATATTATGATATCAAGGTTCGGTCAATTCAGGTCAAATCAAACTCAGATCAAGCCATTAGAGGCTTTGAATCGTCAATTGAATTATCAAATGAACTCCAAATTTGACATAGTTATAGTCAAATTGAACGTCTCGACAAGAAAAATCCAAGTAACCTAAGATTGCTCAATCTGAGGTCATTAAGGCACTCAAATTATAAGAAAAACTTAAACGATCAAGGGCAATCAATATGAACTGTCCGATCGAGTGGTTGGGAAAATTATTCTTCAAAAGGCCAAACGGTCCCTCTAAAAAGTTNAGTAACCTAAGATTGCTCAATCTGAGGTCATTAAGGCACTCAAATTATAAGAAAAACTTAAACGATCAAGGGTAATCAATATGAACTGTCCGATTGAGTGGTTGGGAAAATTATTCTTCAAAAGGCCAAACGGTCCCTCTAAAAAGTCTATAAATAAACCCCCTCTCTTCATTTAGATTGGGAGGGAAGGAGGATGAAAATGAATTCTAGAGCTTGTTATGGAGAGAAAACCTGGTAATAACCACGAGTTTCCATAGTTGTTGATCATTATCGACCACCGCTTGTCGACACCACTGACTACTGTCAATCCTTAAAGCTTGATACCACCGATAACTTGTCATCGATGTCCCCTGTTTTGCAAGCATTGTTTTCCAAATTTAGCTCTTATGCCAAACCATCGCTCTTCAATCACCATCGATCATTGTTGGTCGACACTGCCTACCACCACCAACCCTTAACCACTGGCGACCCTTGCTTACTACATATGTAGCAATTAACTATGACATTTATAGCCAATTATTACTGTCACAACTTTAAATTGTGGTATTTGTGGCTAACTGCCATTATTGCAACCATAAACTACAAGTTTTGCAATCAGCTACTACTGTTACAATTTCCAACTATGTTCTCTGTGGTCAAATGTCTTTATTGTAGCCACCGACTACAACATTTATGCCCAACTGTTACATTTGTAGCAACCAACTATGAGTTTTGTGGTCAAATATTACTATTAGGATTTCTGATTATTACTTCTTTGACCAACTGCCACTATTGTAACTACCGACTACAACTTTTATAACCAAATATTATCTTTGTAGCAACCAACTATGATTTTTCTAGCCAACTACTACTGTTAAAATTTCCAATAACGGCCTTTGTGGCCAAGTGTCACTATTGCAGCTTCCTACCACGGTCTTTGTAATCAATTGCTACAACCATCATGTAAGTCTTAGCGGTCAACTATCACTATTATAGCTATAAACTAGATTTGTTGTAGCTCAATTATGACTATATAACTAAATTTTTATTGTACGTTTGTGAATATAAGCTTTTTAATTTCATATACTCCCTAATTGAAGAGTATGGTAAATCTATGTACTTATAATTATATACCGAATTACTTTGACTAGGCTAGGCCCTGCAATTTTTTTTCTTCAAGGTTTTTCTACGTAAAATCTTGAAGTCTCTACATACTACTTTTCTTTTGTATGTCTCTGTGTTGGATCTTTGCACAATGCTAAGATATTAAAATAACATTCTGATACGACAAATTTTTTGGCACACCACAAACATCATAAAAATCAATCAGATAAAGATCCACTTTCCTTGAACGAATTAGCATCGAGCACTATAAAAGCTATGGAGCTAAGTCAATACAAAATTGACACCACAAATTTTTTCTTTCGTGAAATAACTTTGTAATTTTATACATGATAACTCAAAAAATAATAATTATAAAGTGATATAAATCAGTATATAAAGGCAAAAAATAAATAAATAAAAAGAAGGGGCAAAGTAATTTATCTCATACTTATGAGACCATAAAGAATATTAATATTACACAAATGCCAGAAATTTTAAAAGATAAATGTTTCAATGTTATAGCTAAATATTTATCCCGAATTTAAAAGCAATCAAAGCACCATTTATAAAAAAATATTTTAAGTTTCTCAGATCTGCAAAAAAAAAAAAAAAAAAAGATATGATGCATTTGTATTGTCATTTTATGAATCATGACTGTAATTTCTATTGAACAGAAAAGAATCAATATATACAGCAATGACAAATGTGTAATAACCAAAGTGTAGTACCCCACGTAAACGTAAGTTTATAAAAAATGGTCTCAGATATACCCCACCATTTTTTTATGTAGGGAGGAAATAAGTTTCAAACAACCGATGCGAATCTTAAAACATGACATTGATGTCAATACACCTTTTTGAGCAAAAAAAAAAAAGTTAAAATTTTGATTAAAAATCATCCAACGCTCCAATTTCAGAAAATTTAAAGTCAAACTAAGCGTTTCGACGAGACGGACCCAATGATATCAACATTGATCCAATTTGAATTAAATCAGGCCTCAATCAAGCCTATAAACTGTTTTTGGAAGCTTTCTGGACATATTGAGAAAATCAAATGAAAGTAGAATTCAGTGAGTTCATAGTCGAATAGAGTGTCTTGACAAGACGAAGATTTATGCTCAAAAAGGTGTCAAATGTTCATCAAATGTCGTCTGTCAAATGTTGTTTGATCAAGGGAAGTGCTCTAAGCCGTCTGATCAAAATAGTTCATATTTTTGCATTAATTACACTAAGAAATTTATAAATAGAGCCCCACCCCACTCAGAATGGAGGAGAGAGCTTAAAGCCGAGGAGGAGAGCTTGAGGCTTGAAGAAGAGCTTAAAGCTTTGAAAAGGAGCTGAATTCAAACATCACTCCTGCCATCATCAACCACCGCCAACTACCCTCGACCACCACTTGTCGGCCGCCACTAATCACCATCGATCACCGTCATTTCTTGTGACAAGTCCCTCTACACATCGATGTTGTAACTTGAGAGACTTTGTAACACTTTTCCGTCCGTGGGACAAGACGTTGCATTTATAATCTTCAATCTATAGTAAAACTCTTCAGCTAGGTCAGACGCTATTGTTTTTTACTTTAATGATTTTCCACGCAAAAACTTCTGGCATCTCTACTAATTGTTTTTTTCTTCTAAATGTTTGTTAAATCTTCGTACAATGTTAAGACAATAATTCATTACTCCATCGTAGTNAACTGCCACTATTGTAACTACCGACTACAACTTTTATAACCAAATATTATCTTTGTAGCAACCAACTATGATCTTTCTAGCCAACTACTACTGTTAAAATTTCCAATAACGGTCTCTGTGGCCAAGTGTTACTATTGCAGCTTCCTACCACGGTCTCTGTAATCAATTGCTACAACCATCATGTAAGTTTTGGTGGTCAACTATCACTATTATAGCTATAAACTAGATTTATTGTAGCTTAATTATGACTATATAACTAAATTTCTATTGTACATTTGTGAATATAATCTTTTTAATTTCATATACTCCCTGACTGAAGAGAAGGGTAAATATATGTACTTATAATTATATACTGAATTACTTTGACTAGGCTAGGCCCCGCGATTTTTTTTCTTCAAGATTTTTCTACGTAAAATCTTGCTACTTTTCTTTTGTATGTCTCTATGTTGGAACTTTGCACAATGCTAATTTTTTGGCACACCACAAACATCATAAAAATCAATCAGATAAAGATCCACTTTCCTTGAACGAATTAGCATCGAGCACTATAAAAGCTATGGAGCTAAGTCAATACAAAATTGACACCACAAATTTTTTCTTTCGTGAAATAACTTTGTAATTTTATACATGATAACTCAAAAAATAATAATTATAAAGTGATATAAATCAGTATATAAAGGCAAAAAATAAATAAATAAAAAGAAGGGGAAAAGTAATTTATCTCATACTTATGAGACCATGAGGAATCTTAATATTACACAATTGCCAGAAATTTTAATAGATAAATGTTTCGATGTTATAGCTAAATATTTATCCCGAATTTAAAAGCGATCAGAGCACCTTTAAACACCCTTTAATTCTACCATTTCTAATATAAAAAAATTTAAGTTTATCAGATTTGCAAAAAAAAAAAAAAAAAAAAAAAAAAAAAAAAAAAAAAAAAAAAGGGATATGATGCATTTGTATTGTCATTTTATGAATCATGACCGTACTTTCTATTGAACAGAAAAGAATCAATATATACAACAATGACAAATATGTAATAGCCAAAGTGTGGTACCCCACGTAAACGTAAATTTATAAAAAAAGGTCTCAGATATACCCCACCATTTTTTTATGAAGGGAGGAAATAAGTTTACGTGAATCTTAAAACATGACACAAATTTCAATACATTTTTTTTTTAAAAAAAAATGTTAAAATTTTGATTAAAAATCATCCGACGCTCCAATTTTAGAAAATTTATAAGTCAAATTAAGCGGCTCGATGAGACGGACCCAATGATTTCAACATTGATCCAATTTGAATCAAGTCAGGCCTCGATCAAGCCTATAAACTGTTTTTGGAAGCTTTCTGGACACATTGGGAAAATCAAATGAAAGTAGAATTCGGTGAGTTCATAGTCGAATAGAGTGTCTTGACAAGACGAATCCAACGAGTTTAATGTCACTCAATTCTGACATCGTTAAGGTACTTAAATGTTCATCAAATGTCGTCTGTCAAATGTTGTCTGATCAAGAAAAGTCCTCTAAGCCGTCTGATCAAAATGGTTCATAGTCGAATAGAGTGTCTTGACAAGATGAATCCAACGAGTTTAATGTCACTCAATTCTGACATCATTAAGGTACTTAAATGTCCATCAAATGTCGTTTGTCAATTGTTGTCCGATCAAGGGAAGTCCTCTAAGCCGTCTGATCAAAATGATTCATATTTCTGCATTAATTACACTAAGAAATTTATAAATAGAGCCCCACTTCACTCAGAATGGAGGAGGGACCTTAAAGCCGGGGAGGAGAGCTTGAGGCTTGAAGAAGAGCTTAAAGCTTTGAAAAGGAGCTGAATTCAAGCATCACTCCTGCCACCATCAACCACCGCCAACTACCATCGACCACCACTTGTCGGCCACCACTTGTCGGCCACCACTAATCACCATCAATCACCGTCATTACTTGTGCAAGTCCCTCCACGCATCAATGTTGTAACTTGAGAGGCTTTGTAACACTTTTTCGTCTGTGGGAGAAGATGTTGTATTTGTAATCTTCAGTTTATAGTAAAACTCTTCAGCTGGATCAGACCCTGTTGTTTTTCTCTTTAATGATTTTCCACGCAAAAACTTTTGGAATTTCTACTGGTTGTTTTATTTCTTCTAAATGTTCGCTAAATCTTCGTACAATGTTAAGACAATAATTCATTACTCCATCGTAGTGAATCTTCTAGCATGCATCAATTATTATTATTATTATTATTATTATTATTTAGTAAAAGCCTCAAAATCTATGTATTTCTTTAATTCATGATTGTTGGTAATTTCAATACTAGTGATCCAACATTCTTAGTTACCAAATTGTTTTTTTTTATTTTAATATATTTGCTTTTTTGGAATTTTCCTTAAATAGTGTGTACCAAGATGCAAATTGATGGAAAAAGATTCAACTTTAAAATATTTTTCAACTAATTAACTGACACTCAGACCTACCTGCAGTTATGGATGTATACATGTTTTCAGCTGCTACTGCATACTTTNATATTTGCTTTTTTGGAATTTTCCTTAAATAGTGTGTACCAAGATGCAAATTGATGGAAAAAGATTCAACTTCAAAATATTTTTCAACTAATTAACTGACACTCAGACCAACCTGCAGTTATGGATGTATACATGTTTTCAGCTGCTACTGCATACTTCCACATCTAGATGCAGGTAACAAAAAGAACATAGTTCGTTTGTTCGAAGGCATTCTGACTATACTTTGACCTCTGAGCATCTAAAATAAACTCTCAAACATATTTTCCAAAACAAAAAAGTCTAATTTTCACTTCCATAAGGCATAAAGAGAAATAAAAATGCATTTAGGGCTAAGAGAGTTCAGATCTGGAATAATGAAATAATAAATGCATTTTTATGGTCATTTCAATATTTACAAAAAATAGCAAAATTTGCATCAAATAACAGCAATTGGCAAACAATTGAAGTAGAGGTCATTAGTTGATGGTTAATTACAAGTAATATACTAAAATATCATGCTATAATAAAGAATATGATGACAATGCCCAATAAAAAAATTGGTCCAGCCCATTTGGCAATAGCATCCAAATGAAAAACATAAACACTAGCTTGCTCACGTGGCTACGTTCATGTACAATTATTTGTAACTTATTGTGATTCGAAGAAAAATTTAGATCTTTTTTTTAATAGAAAAAAAAGGAATAGCTCAATTATTTCACACTGTATCAGATATGTTTGTTGAAAATTTCTGATCTCAATATTTTTTGGAATAAAATGTCAAACCAGGCTCCAACTNGGCATAAAGAGAAATAAAAATGCATTTAGGGCTAAGAGAGTTCAGATCTGGAATAATGAAATAATAAATGCAATTTTATGGTCATTTCAATATTTACAAAAAATAGCAAAACTTGCATCAAATAACAGCAATTGGCAAACAATTGAAGTAGAGGTCATTACTTGATGGTTAATTACAAGTAATATACTAAAATATCATGCTATAATAAAGAATATGATGACAATGCCCAATAAAAAAATTGGTCCAGCCCATTTGGCAACAGCATCCAAATGAAAAACATAAACACTAGCTCGCTCACCTGGCTACGTTCATGTACAATTATTTGCAACTTATTGTGACTCGAAGAAAATTTATATCTTTTTTTAATAGAAAAAAGAGGAATAGCTCAATTATTGCTCACTGTATCAGACATGTTTGTTGAAAATTTCTCATCTCAATATTTTTTGGAATAAAATGTCAAACCAGGCTCCAACCTTACATAGACTGTTTATATTAGCTGGCTTTAGTCCCAAAATTTGTAAGTGTCAAAATAGTCCATAAAACTTTTAAATTGGGGATAAGATGATTAGAGTGAAAAACTATTATATCTCAATTTTAAAATAATTAAAAACTATTTTGATACATAAATTCTGTGACTAAAACATTCCCATATCCCAAACTATTTTGACACTTCATCCTTCTTACTTTTTGAAAGATAAACATTGCATGCCACTCAATCATCTATATGTACACACACACANGATACATAAATTCTGTGACTAAAACATTCCCATATCCCAAACTATTTTGACACTTCATCCTTCTTACTTTTTAAAAGATAAACATTGCATGCCACTCAATCATCTATATGTACACACACACCCACACACATACACACACACCACCTCACCTATACGTGTAAATGCGCAATTCACATTTTAAAAGTGAAAATGATGGTATTTTTTGTGTATAAATATTTAAAAAAAAAACAGAAGTCTAGTTGTTAGATACATAAATACATAGGAATGGGTGGTATGTATGTATATGACCCTTTTTAAAAATGAACAAGCCAATTGAACCTAATAAAACCCTGACAACAATATATAAATAAAATTATATATATACATATATACATAAGAAAAACTATCTTAAATGCATCCCAAGTATAAAACTTGGACTTTTAGATTCTCTTACTTCAAGTTTAAAAACAATCAGAGAACTATGCTTGTGCTAAAAAAATCAATAAAGTGAATTCGATTATAGTTCAAGAATTGAAATCTCAAAGGCATCATATTTCAAACAAAGTTGATTATTTTCTCCAACAAAAATCACCCAGCACATAAAAACAAATCAATTATCCGCTGAAAATGGGGTTACTTGAAATTAAAAAAAATTGACCTGGAAACTCTTCTCATGGCCCCATATCAGAATGGAGCTCCCAATCCCCCACAAAATTAAGTGGAGCAAAGTGACCTAAAGTGAAGAAAGTTGGGAATTACTGACCTTATTAATACATTATCATAAAACACTCAACATTAAAAACCCTCACAGATGACTATGAGTGAAGACTCGAACCCTTCGATGTTTGCCAATCAAGGTGTCACGAATGGATATGAGGCCTTCAGCGGTGGCTTCAAGTCGCCCGATACTTCTCTTTAGGAAATATATTGCAACACAGTAATCAGTATGAAATAATAAAGGACTTCCAAAAAAGATAACAGCTTTCAATTACCAAAAACATGTGTGAGAAAAACTGACGGGAACATACAAACAAAATGCGTTTATCAGCTAAAAAAAAGGGACNAGCAAAGTGACCTAAAGTGAAGAAAGTTGGGAATTACTGACCTTATTAATACATTATCATAAAACACTCAACTTGAAAAACCCTCACAGATGACTATGAGGGAAGACTCGAACCCTTCGATGTTCGCCAATCAAGGTGTCACGAATGGATATGAGGCCCTCAGCGGTGGCTTCAAGTCGCCCGATACTTCTCTTTACGAAACATATTGCAACACAGTAATCAGTATGAAATAATAAAGGACTTCCAAAAAAGATTACAGCTTTCAATTACCAAAAACTGGTGTGAGAAAAAGTGACGGGAACATACAACAAAATGCGTTTATCAGCTAAAAAAAAGGGAACCAGGGAGCAAAAAACCCATAATAAAAGGAGGAGAAGGCCCCACAGTTGCCCAAGAGGGCATCCAGGTGGGAGCAGCATCACATGGGGCAGTACCATTAAATGTAAAAGGCCTGCTGCGAAAAGGTAGATAGGTGGAGAAGACAGCAGAGCCTCTCAACATTGTTCAGACAAAAGAAACACAAGAAAAAAGCACATGTAGCTAAAGTGCAAAGTTGTTGTACTGAAGATAAATATCCAGATATTCATTAGAAAGAGTCACCAGAGTTCGCAACAAAAATATAACTAGAAGAAGACCTATGTAGAAACCATCCAGCAAGTTTGCATTTTACTCCATGATTAATAGTAGAGATGATGGTTATAAAACTTGAGATTCTCCAGTCAAATCTCCTAGGAGTGTCATTCATGTAAAAGAGAACTTAATGGAGAGTAGACCTTTAAAAAAAATTTTAAGGATGTCTGACAGATTCAGCCCTCATTAGACATAAATCAAATAGGATTCACATGAATCCCCTTGATATTTGAGAGTATCCGTAGCTTTTAAGACTCCCACAAAACATAACCAAGTAGAAACATACAATCACATAGCATAATGCTCGTGCCAAATCAGATAATGTCAATCCACAATAGGCATAAAATTCAGCTAAGAAATATTTGGAAGTAAGATTTGAATTTCTTCTCCATAAAATGAAGTTATTATGATGTGGTTATAACGGGACATCAAGGATAGACCTGAGAATGTCATCTTCCAGAAAATGATAAAAGAATTAATTGCTCTAAAAACCTATTTCATTTCATTAACACTTTGACTTATATAGAGCCTTACAAAATTTACAAATAAACCCGTAGACATTTTCTATTTACCAATAGAAACCTATATTAGATGCAAATCTCAACACTCGTCTTCAAGATGGGCGAATGATATTCACTAAACTCATCTTATCACATAATCTAGTTTACTCCACTGAGCAAGTCTCTTAGTGAGACAATCAACCACCTGGCCTCCAGTAGGTACATGACTTTAGTTCAAACAGTGTGTTATTTAGCTTCTCCTTGATGAAGAATCTATCATTCTCCACATGTTTAGTTCTATTGTGTTGCACCGAGTTGTTAGCAATATTGATTGTTGACTTGTTGTCACACCACAACTTCATTTGAGTTCCCTCATCCACTTTGAATTCAACCAACAAGGATTTTAGCCACAACATCTCAGCAAAATCCTAATGCCATGGCCTTGTATTCTGCCTTTGCTATTAATCTTGCTATAACTGATTGTTTTTTGCTCTTCCATGGACCAAGTTGCCACAAACAAACATGCAATATCCTGATATGGATTGATTGTTATCAACACAACTTGCTCAATCAGAATCACAAAAGCCTTCAACATTTACATGCTTAATCTTCTTGAATATCAATCCTTTCTCTGGCGCACTCTTCAGATACCTCAGAATCTGATACGCTACATCCATATAACCCTTCCTTGGATTATACATGTGATGGCTCACCACACTTATAGCAAAGAAATGTTGGGTCAAGTGTGAGAGAGATGGATTACGCAGTCCACCATCCTCTGGTACCTTTCACAATCAACCGATTCACCCACCTTTGTACAGAGCTCGATCTTTTGATCAATTAGAGAGACTGCAGGTTTGCATTCCCACATTCCTCTCCGCAAGAAGATCCAATGCATGCTTCTCTAGGATAGGACCATCCCCTCAAGTTTATGGGTCACCTGAATACCAAGAAAGTATTTGAGATATTTCAGATCTTTTACCTCAAATTGCTTCCCCAATCTTCCCTTCAGTTGAGCAATCTCTGTTTCATCATCACCAATAATAATTATGTCATCCACACACAACAAGTATGATAGTGTGATATTCATGTTGCTAAAAGATCTCTGTGTGGTTTGCATTGATCTGGTGGTATCCCATGTCAACCATTGCTATTTTAAATTTGTCAAACCAGGCTTCAAGCCATAGACCAACTTCTTGAGCCTATACACCTTGCTCACTAACTGAAATGTACTGAATCCTGGCGTTATCTCCATATGTACATCCTTCAGTAGCTCCTCATGAAGAAAAACATTAACATCCAAGTTGTAGAGTCTCCATCGACCATTCACTGTCAGAGAAGGCAGCGTCCTCACTGTGCTCATCTTAGCTAATGGTGAAAAAGTTTCATCGTAATCAATGACATACGTCTGATTGTGCTCTTTTGCCACAAGTCGTGTTTTGTAACTCTTCGCCTTCTCATCTAAAATTTATTATACCTTAGAAGATCCTCTTGCATCCAACTGTCTTCTTCCCTGCTACCTCTCCATTACTACTCTCTCTCTTTTACCTGATATATCCAATGATTGTTCAGTCACCAAAGGTGTGGACGAGTGTAATATGGTTCAAACTCTCTGAATAACACACCCAAACTCACAAAAAATCTCTTCTCAATCGAGCTCCAACATACATAACCCTTCTGAGTAGCAAAATACCCCACGAACACATATTTCACATCTCTGGGAATCAACTTCCCTATAGATGGTATGTTGTCTTTCACAAAGCATACACATTCAAATACCTTCAATAGAAAAATCTCACTATTGTCTTCTTTCAACACCTGACGAGACTTCCACTCCAGCACTTTTGAAGGTGTCCTGTTAATCAATTGAGCACCCGTCGACACTGGACATTCATTGTCATCATCATGCTCTGGGCTATCTCTAAAAGATGTCGATTTTTCCCCTTTGCTACTCCATTCTATGTTGGTGTGTATGGGCATGTGGTTTGTTGTTGTATCCCTTGAGTTAACAGTTAGTCCTCAGATGTTTTGTTGATATGTTCTCTTCCATTATCAGATCGCAGTGCTTTCACAGCTGCACCATATTGGGTCTATAGATTGCATTACGGAAATCTTTAAAACAAGAAACTACCTCACTGTTCTATTTCATCAATTATATCTGGGTAACACGAGAGNTTTGAATTCAACCAACAAGGATTTTAGCCACAACATCTCAGCAAAATCCTAATGCCATGGCCTTGTATTCTGCCTTTGCTATTAATCTTGCTATAACTGATTGTTTTTTGCTCTTCCATGGACCAAGTTGCCACAAACAAACATGCAATATCCTGATATGGATTGATTGTTATCAACACAACTTGCTCAATCAGAATCACAAAAGCCTTCAACATTTACATGCTTAATCTTCTTGAATATCAATCCTTTCTCTGGCGCACTCTTCAGATACCTCAGAATCTGATACGCTACATCCATATAACCCTTCCTTGGATTATACATGTGATGGCTCACCACACTTATAGCAAAGAAATGTTGGGTCAAGTGTGAGAGAGATGGATTACGCAGTCCACCATCCTCTGGTACCTTTCACAATCAACCGATTCACCCACCTTTGTAC
>JXCR01106854.1:423383-446814 GCA_002079205.1 Phalaenopsis hybrid cultivar | reverse complement strand
AATTGGGTGAAATTTGGGGACTTAGCCAATTTGGGGCTAAATTTGGGAATTTTAGATTTAGGTCAAAATCAAATGGATTTGAGACTTCACTAAGGTCAATTGATGGTTGATTTTGATGTGTAGTAATGTTATAAAGATTTTTCAACATTAATTGAGATCAAATTGATGGACATTTGAATTGGATTTGGGGAATTTGGGCCCTTAAAGGCAAATTTGGGGGTTTTGGTTAAAGATGGTCAAATTGGCCAAATTGGGTCTTATAGTAGTTGAGAGAAATGAAATTGGAAATATTTATGATTTATTAGGATTTTCTAGGAATTTTTGGAATTTTTGAGATTTTGAGCTATGGAGGGGTATTTTGGTAATATTGGGGTGTTTTAGGGGTAAAAGGCCAAGATGCGTATTTTGGTAGAGTTTAGGTACCAATCATCACCAATAAGCCATGAAAAAATGGAAACCCTATTTTGGGCCCTCTATGTAGTGGTTCTAGCTAAACCATAGCCCTAGGGCTAGTGGTTTAGGGGACCATCTTATATGAGTACCCAAAAGATCAAGGGATCTAGGCTAGAAATTTGAGTTCAGGGTTGTGAGTGATTGTGGGTGTAGATGGGTATAGTGAGTGTAGTAAGTGTCTTAGCTCCAGACCAACACCTAGCGTTAACCCTAAGGTCCAACAGTCCTACGGGTGACTCATCTTGAGTTTCCCCCATAGTGACCCCACCTACTAAGTACTTAGAGGTTGAGACCAACATGTGGAACTTCAAGTTGAGTAGAGAAGAGTTTGGAATTTCTAGTGGTGAGGGTTCTAGATATAGTTTTCTACGAATAGTCAATAGGAAAAATCCTATGGCTAGACCTTAGGCTACTGAAAAGGAAAACTAAACCTCAACCAAAATTGAGGTCAACAGGTATGAATGGCGCTATAGCGCCATATTTGGGCACTATAACACTGTTCATCAGGCTAAGCAGGGTGTTATAGCACCACTGCCCGGCACTATAGTGTCGAACTTACCCGCGAGTCATTTTAAGTGCATGGACCCATGGATTTCGCCATTTTTACCCTTGGTTCATCTCCTTCCTCCATTTTTTGCATTTTTCTCCCCTAGGGCTTGAATTTGTGCTTGATTGGCTTGGAGATAGGCTTTCAAACTTGGGATTTCTTCATCTCTAGGTAAGATCTTCACCCTAGCTTTGAAATATTTTGATTTAACAATGGATTTTTCCCACATTGTGGATCAGACCAAAAATTTAAAGATTTTATGAAAATAGTGAGAAATCCATGGTTAAATGATTATTTATATTCGGTTTGAGATTTTAGAAGCCTCTTTGAAGTTGAGATAGTGATCTTTGGAATTTGTTTTGAAAAAAATTTATATGACACATGGAAAATGAAGAGAGGCACAAAAAAGGCAACTTTTGATTCTGATAAGTTTGCCAGTGTAAGGGCACTAGACAGATATACGAATCTACAATCAAAGAATTTGATTGTAGAACACAGCTTTCTATGTTTTGGTGGTTCTATTGAATACTTGAATGTAGAGCGACAGTGCGAACACTTCTATTATTTCATTGTTGTTTTTGTGATTTCTATTGTTCATGAATTTTATGCCAACTTGCCCGATGAATCAAGTGATTTGGTTTTTGTGTGTGGGCAATATGTGGATATTAATTCTATTTGGATTAACCACATATATTAACTACACAGTGTTCTTACCTACTTCTTTTCTGAGTTCCATCCTACTGACATTGAATTAGATGATATTATGGGATTTTTGGCTGATGAAAATTGAGTTTGGAAAATTGAGTTTGAAGTGAACTTTTCTTTTTCAAAACATAATGTTCATTCTTGAGCCTGACAATATTATAAGTATGGAAGATTATTACCTACCAACCATTTTAGTGTGGTAACGCGTGAGAGAGCCACTTTGAACTATTGTCTTCAGATGATGAAACCTATTGACATTGGCTCCATCATTTATACCTACATGCTTGTTTCTTTGAGAGGAGGAACTACATGAGGTTTGGGCTACCCTTCGCTTATTACTACTTTTTGTGTCAGCTCTAGAGTGAAGCATGAGACTTGGGAAGAAACTTTACCATCTCATAAACCAATGGAAAAATATGAGAGATATTTTGGGACTAGAAATAGGACTGGAGTTAACATACCTTCTACTTCAGCTTCTGCTCCTGCTCCTGCTCCTGCTCCGGCTCCTGCTCTTGCTCTTAGATCATCTGCTTCTGAGTCTATTTCTTTGCATTCTTTTATGGAACAAATGATTATTCAACAAGGAGATATCATAAATCTACATAATCATGTGAAAGGGATTAAATCTCATTTGTATCATAGTGATGATATTTTTATGAGGAAGATTGAGCTTGATTTTTCTTATAATGAGGCTATGAGGAGATACATGTGAGGTGACCATTCTGTGGAATTTCCTGCCTGCCCTACTTTCACCATATCGACCTTCTAAGAAGGATGAGGGCATAAATCTGGATGATGATGATGATGATGATGATGACGTTGGAGATGCTGAAGATTTATGTTTAGTTTATGTTATCTTTCTTTTCTTTTGTTGTGTTTGAAATTTTGGACTCTGTTATGTTAGTGATTTGTTATACTTATGTGTAATGTGCTTGTATTTAATTTCTTTTTAAATTTTGTTTCTGTTAAACTATAAATTCCACTATATATTTTCTGCTCCAAATTAAATGTCACAGTAGTGCTTATTTTATTATTATGCATGTTAATCTTATGTTCATCATTACTCAGTAGTTGACTTTCCTACTTGTACCTGCATTAGTTTCCCTATTTTTAAAATTTTAAAAAAAATTTCTCTTCCTTCATGAACTTTCCTACTTTAAATTATTTTTAAAATTTAAGTTTGGGGGGAGGGGAGAGAATTCTTTTTAAAAAAAACTTTATTTTGTCCTCAGGACTTGTATTTTTTAAAATTATTTTTAACATAATATGTGGTATGTAGAGTTAACTTTGGAAAACTATATTTTTGATTTATAAAAGTTGTATAAAACTTGAGTAAAAGTTTTTAATAATAAAGGTTAATTCTAGAATTAAGATGTTTAGTATGAAGGGTTTGGAGTTATGCTTTTGCTATTTAAAGTGAAGAATGTTGTATTTTTGGAAATATTAAGAAACTTAAATTTATACTTAGAAATAAAGAATTGAGACTTTATGAAAAATATTAAGCTAATACACATTTATTAAAGCAAAGAAATGTGAGATATTTTCCACTTTAAAAGGGGGATAGTGGATTTCAAAATCATTAAAGACTATCCAGCTATAATAATCCTCACATGACATATAAAAAAAAGAGAGAGAAAGAAAAGATTGAAAATGATCCTAAGAGAAAAATAAAAAGAAAAGCAAAATAAAAAAAAATTATGTGAGGAGAATCTTGAAGAGATGCCTAATCAAAATTGGCTCTACTTGAATCATTCTAACGAAAGAAACTTAGTTACATTTCAAACTTCTTTTAGAAGTATTAGCACCTTTACTAATAAAGTTCTCATGCAATTCTTTTTCTGGTATTTCTTCTAAGCATCTTAAGTATGACTAATTGTAGTTATTTTTGAAATAGATAGAAAATCATAATTTTTAAACTTGACTACTAAAAGTTCCTGTACTTTAGTTTTTCACTTAAGTTGTTAAAAATTTTTTTTCAAAAGTTTCAGAATAGCATTTTATAAAGCAGAAATTATAGAATTCTTTAAGTTAAATTTGCTACCACATGTTTTAAATTTTATATATAGTATAAGGAGTTACTTGAGGGCAGGTAACATTTATGTTTGGGAGAATTTATCCACCTCAAAATAACATGTTTTTATTGCATATTTTAAAAGCCTTTTATGTACATTTTTTATGATATTGCACATTAAAGGAAGATATTTACATGTTTTTAGTTTCAAGTACATGGAATGAACATTTAGAGAAAATAAGAAAAAAATAGAGCAAAAATGATGACTTTTATGTGGTGCTATAGCGCCATCCCTTGGCGCCATAACGCCATCGACGGGCCAAAAGGGCACAATAACACCCAAGACTGGCGTTATAGCACCAGTAACTACCTTTCCATAAGATACATCAAATATGGCCGAATCTTGGAGGGCAAACCTTGGTTATTTTTTTTGTTTTTGGTTAAATGAGAAGAATTTGGCTGAATTTAGAGACCTTTCGGAGCCTCAAAACTTCAATCAGGCAGAAGTAGTAAATCCGATTTTACATATTTTTTGTTTAAGTGTAAGTGTGAGTGTGTTTTAATGTGAAAAAGTTTAGAGATTGCTTAGAGGAAACTCTAGAAGTTTGCTTGGAGAAAAGGCATATGGTATTTTGTTTTTGTGCTTGAGTTTTTTTTGTAAGACTTGGATTTTAATGCAAATGTTTTGTTTTTGTTTACTCTCCATGAATTTTGAGTAGTTCACTTTCTTTCTTCTTGCGTATGGGGCTTATTCTTGTGGGATGAGAGTGACTTAAAGATTTCTTTTTACTTTTAAAAATTGTGATGGTATTTTCACCGAATCTTCATTTACTTTTCAAACTGGTCACTTGTGAGGTTAAAATCCATTGATAAACATAATAACCTGGGAGAGCTATGATTTCACCCAACTAGTGGCTAGCACACTTCATTCTAGGCAAAGCCATGACGATCACCCAAGGGAGAGTGTAAATAAATAGGGAGATAAATTTTGATGGGCGTAGAATTGGTTAGATCTAGTGTAACAAGCTAGATTCTTATCAATTTGTGTTAATTTTTAGTACCCTGACATTGGGATTTTGTCTTATGATAGCATAGGCTAGGGGAATCTAGAGATGAGAGGCTAGATAACATTGATGTGGAGCGAGATGTTAAGGAATCAGCCTTAAGTTAGCTAATGTTTTTTGCAAGCGCCGGGAGGGGGTAAAGAATAAGGTAAGCATCTATTTGTCACAATACCACAATTTTGTCTTAAATTATTTGAATCCTTCATAGATTAAAATCTCTTTGCAAGAGGAAAGTCTTTTTCATAATGTCCAAACTTGTTGTTATATTTTACTAAGCTTTTACATTTAGTTGTTACTTTCTTTTTAAGCTCTTTTAATAGTAATTTTTTGTAAGCATATATTTTTAATTCTTTAATCTTTTTAGATTGCAATTTAAGTAGAATTTATGTAAGTTAATTTTAAGAGTTATCGCCTTCCTCGTGGGCTCGATATTGGGGTTTTTAAAGAAAATCTTATATTACTTGAAACGATACGTATACTTGCGTAGTACCCATTGTGTGAAAATCTATTATATAATTTATAAATCATTGTAAGTGTTCACACTAGCGACTAGATATAAATTGATATATATTTTCTGGAACAATTAAAGAGATTAAAAATATACGTAAGAGTGGATTAGGTCAAAAGACACAGACTTTGCCAATTTTGAGAAGTAATATATTGTAGTTAATATAAACCTATGTTTTTTTTTATGAGGGAGGATCAATAGGTCTATTATATATTGTGTCCCAACATTCAAATGACCAAAATACAATTGTTGGGAGTAGTACATTGGGAGGTTGATGCAAGACAAAACCATGCACTTGACATTGGTGGAAACATCTGGCAGTGTCCATGTAATTGCTTACATCTTGAGCCAATAATATCTCATTCTTTTGTTTTTTAATTTCATTTTGAGACCTAACTGATGAGCACTGCATAATTCAAAGTGTAGATTTTTAACAATCATCTGAGCATCTTGCTTGTTTAAGCATCATAGTTGACCCAACTCGCAATTACATAGATATTTATGTTTCTTAATATGCCAAAAACTTGACCTAAGTTATATTTAGCGGCTACTGAAAACAAATGTAATATGATAAATATTAAAAAAATAGTTTTCTCACTATGGGGTCCTATGCAAGTATACGTAATGTTTCAAGTAATATAGAGTTTTCCTTAAAAACCCCAATATCAATCCCACAGGGAAAACGTAAACAAAAAACAATGAAATGAAATAAATGAATTTTAACTTTAAGAGAAACTTACTTAAGACTGTAGTAAATATCTAAAGATGAAAATTAAGTTTACTAAATTCTACAAAATGCAAGTAAAAGTAAATGAAATGACTTAGACCATATATAAAAAGAGACTTTCTCCTTGATAATAATTCATAATCAGTTTAGGATTTCAAAATTGTCTAGAAACCTAAATGTGGTATTGTGACAAATTGGAGCTAACCTATTCTTTACTTCTTTTGAATATTGCAAAGAACATCAACTAATCTAAAGTTGGTGTCGCCATGTATAGTAGTGTTGGGTAGGTTCTAGTCTCTCACTCCTAGATTACCCACTGTGCCCTCTTTATAATACCTACCAATGACCCTTAGTTCCAATCTCTAGATCAAATTGATAAACGATTTGAGCATGTCACTATAGAAATATCAATTATACGCCTATCAAATCTTATCTTTATATCTATTTTCACCCGTCTTCAGACAATCGTCACTGCTCTTTCCAAGGTAGAATGTGATACTTCCAAGTTAAGAAATCTTAGCCCTCTCGGGTCTATAAGTTTCCTAAAAAAATTTTAATAATACAAGTGGCCAATTTTTAAATTAAATGAAGATCCGGTAAAAATATCATCACAATTTTTAGGAATAAAAAAAGATCTAAATAAAATCAAAACCACTTACTTAATTACTTCATATTGCAAGGAGAAAGAAAATTTTTCAAAACACATGGGGATAACAAAACAAAAAATATTTATAAAACTCCAATCCAAAGTATAAAACTTAAAGACAAAGATACAAATACTTATCTTGAATGTTCTCTGAAGCACTCCTTTTAAGTTCTTTGGCTTCTTTAACTCCAAGAGCACTTACAAGACTCACAAACTCCAGAAATAACAAAGACTCACCAAGAAAAATTTTCACACACTTAACACTCTCACACACTAGGAGACTCTATAGATCCAACTCTCTTAGCCCCTTAAAATTAATCCATATTTATAGAGATTTGAAAATTACCTAGGTTTGCTTCAGACTTCTCTTCAAAATTCGGCCTCATTCAATGAATCTTTTAGAAAATAATCATCACACCAAGAAGCCCAACTGTCTTGCCTAGGTGCCCGCCAAATTCTGTATCTAGCGCTTAGGCACCAGATCCTAGGGTCTAGGCGCCAATTTGGTTGGTTTGCATTTTTTCTTTAGTTTAGCCCATTTTGCTTCTTTATTATGTATTTTTGCTCCCTTTTACTCTTAAACTTATTTTCTTGCACCTGCAACCTAAAACATAAAAATACCTTTCATTAAAGCATAATATCCTAATAAATTGAGCATAAAATGTGCATACAAAATAGGTAATTTTAAGTTGGATCAATTCCCCCAAACTTAAACGTTGCTTATCCTCAAGTAACCTTTCTTACTATATATAAAAAGTATAGCTTATGGAAGTGAGTTTTACTTGAAGATATCTATAGTTTTTGTTTTATAAATGCAATAGTGAAACTTTAGAAAGATTTTTAATAACATATGTTAAAACTAGAATGTAAAAATATTTAGTAGCCAAGTCTAAGAATTTTGATTTCCTTTTTATTTCAGGAATAATTATTGTTTGTCATATTAAAGATACTTAGAAGAATTAAAAGAAAAAGAATTTCATGAGAATTTTACTAGTAAGAATGCTAATACTTTATAAATAAGCTTAGAAAGGTAATTAATTCCCTTTCCTTGAGATGATTTAAGTGAAGCCAATCTTTGATTAGACATCTCCTTAAACTTCTCACATATATTTTCCTTTTTGCTTTTTCTTTTTCTTTCAAGATCATTTTCAATCCTTTCTTTTTCTTTTCATTTCATATGAGGATTACTATATTTGGATAGCCTTTAATGATTTTTAACTCCACCACCCTCTTCTTAAAGTTAAAAACTTTTCACATTTCTTTACTTCAAATATGTGTATTAGACTTGAAAAAGATTTTTCATAAAGTCACAATTCTTTCCTTTCAAATTAAAATCCAAGATCCTTAACATTTTCAAAAATACAATTTTCTTTATTTTAAATAGAAAAAGCATAATTTTATACTCTTATACTAAATATTTTAAATCTAGAATTAATCTTCATTATTAGAAATTTTACTTAAGTTTACTATATTATTTATAAACTCAAAAATATAGTTATGTCAAGATATCCCAACATGCTAAAGGTTATATTAAAATAATTTTTGAAAATATATTTTACTTAGAATAAATAAGGTTTAGCTTTAGAAAGTTTTTCTCCCTTTCACCAAACTTAAATTTAAAATTAGTTTAAAATAGTTCAGTTTATTATAAGCTTGAAGAAAGAGAAAATTTAAAATTATAAGTAGGAGAACAGTACATGTACAAACAAGTGTTGAGTAGTAGATAGTTTAAATTAAAATAGGTATATCATGAAAAGATTGCAAATATAAAATTATACTCTAACACATATTCAATACTAAATAAAAGAGTAGCTAAAGTAGCAGTGATAAAACAGAATTACACTAAGCAATCCTACATAAACATACATCAAAAGTGCAAACATAGGAAATAATAAATAGATAAATGATAGAAAAGTAAGAAACCCAAATCATCATCATCATCATCATCACTATCAGAATCAAAGGGGGTATCTTTATCCATAGACTTGCAGCTCTCTAAAGGTGTAAATTGAGGGAATGTAGGAAATTCAATTGACTGGTTTCCCTTCATGAATTTTACTAATGTCTTGCCATAATCAGCATCATAATCACTCTTTCTTCTAACAAAATTGATCTATGATCAAATATATTTTCCATATCTTCCATACAACACTGCATCAAAAACATATCATTCTGGTGCTTCAAATATCTCTCACTCAATACATCCCAGAAATCAGATGGAAACTCAGTAGTAGTGGAAGTAGAAGGTCTAGAAGTAGAAGACCTAAAATGAGTAGTAGAAGGTGCACCTTGAGCTCTCTCTCTAGGCCATCCTTACACATCTACATTGTCCTTCCCAATGGGTTTAAGTGGCTTCATGCTCTTCATAATGTGCAAACTTTACATCAGAGTCTTTGCAAATTGTAAATATTAAAGATAGAAATGCAAGACCTGAAATAGTACTAGCTTTGGCGGAAGAGCTAATAGCTTCATATATAAGAGAGCCAACATTTATAGGTTTCCTCTCTTGAATGCAGTACTTTTGTATAGCTCTTCCTCTTGTTACCTCACTTAAATGATTTGAAGAAAGGAGGCTAGCAAAAATAAAAAAATGTCATTCCTTTGAATATCATTAAGCTTGGAAGAAGAAAAATTTACCTTACGAACATTCTGAATCTTCCAGACTCCATGTCCATCAGTCAAATATGCCACAATCTGGTTTAAATTTTCTTCAGATGGAATGAAATCTAAATAAAAAACAGTCAATTGCAGGTGGCATGCCATATTTCACATTAATCTTTTCAGCAATAAACTCTACTCCTCTTCCACGAACAAACACCTTGACACCATCTGCTTCAGGTTAGATTACATAAAATTATTGTACGATAGCGATGAAGGCAATATCATTAAAATAGCAAAAGCTCGCTCATTAAAGAGCCACAATTATATTCTCAATAGCTCTACTTGATCTATAAAAGCCATGCTCAACAATAAAATTTCTCAAAGAAGCAAATTCGTTGTAACAAATTTGTGCTTTAATATTAATAATTTTGCACTATCAAAAGTTTTCTTTCCCTTTCTCCGCTTCTTCATAGGATCCATGTAAAAATTTGAAAAACAATTCCAACAAATTTTAAAATTAAGGTACAAGGCTTCCTACAAGCTTTTTCAAGCAAACAAGGCTTAGATCTATGGATTTTTCACCACTAAATCAAATATTTTTGCAAATTTTTAGTCTCCACTTAATGTATAAAAAATCCATGGTGAAATTGCAAAATAACTATGCCAAAATGTAGATCTAACCTCAAGAAGATGAAATTTGGTGGTTTCGAGCCAAGAAACTTGAAGATGGGAGCTCTAAGAAGCACCATAGGGCAGATTTTTGTCAAAAAAAAAAGAAGAAGAAGAAGGAGCTTGGGAATCAACAATGGCATGGGTTCGGTTTAATAGGTGAAAATTTTGAGTTTTGGTCGGTTTAGTTGAATCGGTGCCTAGGCACCAAGCTGTGCAGATGGTCTGATGCTTAGGCACCAGTCCAAACATTTTTCTTTTCTTGGATTTCAGTTAACACTGCAAGATTAAGGCTTTTAAACCAAAATTTCACATTAAATTAATATCACACCACATGTTTATGATCTGTCAAACATCTTCTATCAACCAATTATAACTCTTAATATGAGATTAATTCACCATTCTAACACATGATTTACACAAACATCGCTTCTTTAAAAACTTTCAAATGACAGTATAATGAACATAACAAATATAATTAAACAATACAACATAAGCAAACCACACACATTCTGTTATAAGATAAAGTAGCACACAAAACACATCCTTACTAAAGTAGGCAAAACAAAAAGATGTAAAAACTAGAATCCTTCCCATGATCAACACTTGTTGATCTTATTCTTGTCACCCTTCACACATCTCAAATAGTTGTAATCAAATGTGTGGAAGAAAGGAGCACGAGGAAATTACATGTTCATTTTTTCATCAATCAAGTTGCTCTTACAATATATAGTAACCTGATAATCTTGATAGCATGCAATGTGATTGAATTGGAGTTTCATCTGCCACTCCAAATGCTCATACTGATGATATATTTCATGCAACTTGTTGTGCCGATGAGAAAGTTCCTCTTCAATCTTCCCCAATTTGCTCATCACCCTTTCCAAACTCAATGCTAGAAACCCATTGAAATAGGTTTGGGCATCACTATGCACAAACTTATTTCCAATGGCCATTCCATTATCTCCATTCTCCAAGGAAGCAAGCAATATCTCAAACTCCCTCAATACTTCATTTCTCAGGTTAAATTTTTGAAGGACAGGAGTTTTGGGATGAAGGTAAGGCAGTTTTATAAAAAATAAATGGAGAACAACTGCTTTGGGGCAGTTTTCTCAAGTCCAAAAATTGTGGTGCCTAGGCGCCAGATTCTGGCGTTTAGGCACTAGTATCACACGACTCTGACGATTAGGCGGCAATTCTAGCGCCTACGCGTCAGTGTCCTAGTGAACACTAATTCGCCTATCATCAAATTTCTTCAATTCCTAATCATGTTTAATACCTTAAATAGTGTTTAAAAATGCTACTATAGTAAAGGATGGTCACAATAATACAACAATAACAAACATAAATCAAACCACACAAATAGATTATGGGTTGCCTCCCATAAAGCGCTAGGTTTAATGTCGTCAGCCAGTTGTATCCAAATGATTTTCTTGTATAGACCAAGCTTCAAAGTTTCTTTATAATAGGGTTTTTTTCTCCATTGTAAGGTTTCAACCTATGTTCATTACTTTAGTTATATGTTCGGTTGTTTTATCTTTAATCTCCACAGTTCCATAAAGATAAAATTTTTTCACAATAAATGGTCTCATCCACCTGGACTTAAGTTTTCTGGAAAATAATTTCAATCGAGTATTTTATTATAAAAATTCATGTCCATGCTCAAAATTCTTGCTTAAAATCTTTCGATCATGCCAAATTTTCATCTTTTCTTTATAAATTCTAGTATTTTCTTATGATTCATTCCTAATTTCCTCGAGCTTATTTAATTGCAATAATCATTTTTCTCCAACATCCTTTAAATTATAATTAAATTCTTTTATCACCCAGTAAGCTTTTATCTCTAACTCAACTTGTAAATGACAAGCTTTTCCAAATATGAGCCTATATGGACACATTCCTATATGAGTTTTATAAGCATTCCTATAAGCCCATAATGCAGAATCAAGCCTATCAATCCAATTAGTTCTTTTAAGATTTAAAGTTTTCTCTAAAATTCTTTTAATTTCACGATTTGGTACTTCTGCTAATCCACTTTTCTGGGGGGTGATAAGTTGTGGCTATCCTATGTTTAATCCCATATTATCTCAGTAATGTATCCATTCTAAAACTCTTAAAGTGACTTCCCCCATCAATAATGATCACTCTTGACATTCCAAATCCAGTAAAAATATTTTTATTTAAAAATTTTGCAACACTCAGAGCATCACAATGAGGCAAAGTTATAGCTTTGATCCATTTAGACACATGGTCCACAACTAATAAGACATAAATCTTTCCTGAATATGGTATAAATGGTCCCATAAAATCTAAACCCCACACATAAGAAAATTCAACTTCCAAAGTAAAATTTAAGGCGATTTCATATCTTTTAGAAATATTGCCTACTCTCTGACATCGATCAAAAGTTTTCACATAATTATTAACATCCTTGAACAATGTAGGCCAATAAAATTCAGAGTTTAAAATTTTAAATGCGGTCTTACATATTCCAAAGTGTCCCCCAAATTCAGTTTTATGAAATTTTTGTTTAATTTCTATGGTTTTATTAATTAGTACACATCTTAGAATGATTGAATCATGACATATTTTATACAAATAATGGTCATCCCAAAAGTAACCTTGCATCATACATAAATTTATTTTTTTGTTGGCTTGCTAGTCTGCATGGTTAAATATTACTAACTAAGTAGTAACTATATTTGCATACCACGGTATATGCCACTCAACAACAATATAAAGTTGTTCATCGGGAAAACTCTCATTTGTGTCATCTTCATTGTTTTTTTCATTTTCATGTTCAAGCCTTGACAGATAATCAACAATTTGATTATTAGCTCCTTTCATATCCACTATCTCAAAATCAAATTCTTGCAAAATTAGGACCCATCTGAGTAATCTTAGTTTCACATCCTTCTTTGATAAAAGATATTTAATAGAGGAATTACTAGTTTGCACAATGCATTTAACTCTAAGTAAATATGGTCTAAATTTATTAAAAACATATAATATTTCCAACAGATTTTTTTTCGTCGTTGTCTAATTAATTTGAGCTTCATTAAGAGTTTTGTTCACATAATATATAACTTTAAAAATCTTATCATATTTTTGTCCTAAAAAAGCTCCAATAACGTAATCACTTGCATCAAACATTAATTCAAATAGTTTTTCCCAGTTAGGTGAATAGTAGTAGGTGTAGTAATTAATTTTTTCCCTAATAAATTGAAGGTTTTAAGACAATCATCATTAAAGTAAAAATTAGTATCTTTTTCTAAAAGATGGCATAGAGCCTTAACAATTCTAGAAAAGTCATTATCTTACCTCTTATAAGATTCAGCATGTCCTAGAAAACTTCTTACTATTGTTACAGAAGTAGGAAATTAAATTTCCATAATAATTTGAATTTTTGCTTCATCAACTTCCATACCATTTTTAAAAATTTTATGTCCCAATAAAGTCCCTCCTGTGACCATAAATTGACATTTTTTTCCAATTGAGAACTAAATTTATTTCTTCACAGTGTTTTAAAACATTTGCTAAATGATCTAAACATGAATCAAAAGAGGTTCCAAAAGCTGAGAAATTATCCATAAAAACTTAAATTCCTTTCTCAATTAAGTCATAGAAAGTAGACATCATGCACTTTTGGAAAGTTGCAGGTGCATTATATAAATAAAAGACATTCTTCTAAAAGCAAAAGTCCCATAAGAATTTATAGATGTAGTCTTTTATTGATCCTCTAGAGCAATAGGTATTCAATGGTAACCAAAATATCCATCCAAAAAACAAAAATATTGGTGTCCAACTAGCCTATCCAACATTTGGTCCAAGAAAGGTAAAAGAAAGTGATCCTTCCTAGTGGTTGTATCTAATTTTCTATAGGCAATACAGATTCACCATCCAGTGACTTGTCTTGTTGGAATTAATTCATTCTTTTCATTCACGACTACATTCACTCCTCCTTTATTTGGAGCACAGTGAATAGGGCTAACCCATGCGCTATCAGATATAGGATAAATAATTCCAGCATCTAATCAATTCAAAATTTCTTTCTTTACCACTTCCTTCATGATTAGATTTAATCTCCTTTAAGGATCAGCCCTAGATTTATAGTTATCTTCCATTAAAATTCTATGCATACATATTGGATGACTAACTCCTTTAATATTTGCTAATGTCCAACCAAAAGCTTTTTATAATTTCTTAATATCTCCAATTATTTTTCTTCCTGATCTTTAGTTAACTATGACGATATTATAATAGGTAAAGTTGATAAATTTCCAAAGAATGCATACTTTAATTGTGTATGAAGTATTTTCATCTCAAGTTCAAGAGGTTTTTCAATTGAATGAATTAAAGATTTACTATTTTCAGTAGTATTTAAATTCTTAAAATTTTCCTGAACATAACTAGTATCCTCAGCATTTTTCTCTGATGATTTTTCTTTAAAATCACTTTCATTTTCACTATCTAACCCTCCTTGATCTAATATCACTTCATCTTCTTCCTCAGAAATGACTTCACTTTTTTCTTGATAATTTTTAGCAATCATATAGTCATTAATATCCATTCTATAACATTTTTCTTTAACGAGGTACCTCACCGACTTTAGAACATTAAATGTTACTTCTCAGAAATTAATTCTCATGTTTAACCTCCTTTCTGCACATCAATTGTAGCATGTTTGGTAGCAAGAAAAGGTTTCCCCAAATAATAGGAATTTTTTTATCTTCTTCAATGTCTAGCATAATGAAATCCACAGGAAAGATAAATTTATTCACCTTAACGAGTACATATTCTACAACCACTTTAAGATAAGTGATAGATGGATCATCTAACTGAAGGGTTACAGTAGGAGGAGAAATCTCTCCTAAGTCTAACCTTCAGAAAATGGATAAAAGCATGAGATTAATGTTAGCTCCGAAATCATGTAAGGCTTTTCCATAAATTTTTTCTCCAATCGCACAGGGTATAGTGAAGCTACCAAGGTCATTAAGCTTTTCAGGAAGCTTCTTTTGAATTATTGCACTATATTCTTCACTAAGTGCAACAGTCTCATAAGCATCAAACTTTCTTTTTTTTTTAAACATATATTTCATAAATTTAACATAACTCGGCATTTGTTCCAAAGCTTTTGCAAATGAAATATTGATTGTAATCTTCTTAATTATTTCAAAATTTTTTGAAAATTGTTGATCAAGCTTTTGCTTCCTCAATCTTTAATAAAAAGGGGCTGGTGGTCTTTCTAAATCAATTTTAGTTAGAGAGACAAATTGTTCTTGGTCTTTAGAAATAGTTTCTTTGGGTTCTTCAATCTCTCTCTCAACTGCAATCACTTTTTGACTTCCAAATTTTAATTCCTTTCCACTCCTAAATTGAATAGCTTTAATCTGTTCTTGTTTCATTCCTTTGTCTTTCATATTTACTTTAATATTACTAAGAAGTGTTCCCTTGGTTCTATTGCAATTTGTCCCAGTTGATTCAATTTTTCTTATTGCAGCACTTTAACTTTGCATTTGATTACCCATTTGCAAAACTACTTCTTCTAGAGACAATATATTTTCCTTAAATTGTTGGTTATTAAGGCAAGGAAGAAAAGAAAGTCGATAGTTAGAACTACTCTGATTGTTCCAGTTTCCTGTTGGGTTTGCTTGACTGTTCCCCATTGCTGATTTCCACCACCATAATAGTTTCAGTTAAAATTGGGGTGATTTTTCTTACCTGGGTTAACTAAGTTCAAATATGGGTTATTGGGTTTATTAGCAACCACATGTAAAGTTTCTAATGATTGAGAATCATTTGTTTGTCCTAATAAATTTTCTTCACTTTCTTGAGGTACTTGGGAAAAATTCATAACATAATTATCTAACTTCTTAGGTATCACAACAACTTGAGATAATAAGATGGTAAAAGCATCATTATCATGAATACTAGCCACTCTTTTAGGATTTAACCTTTTTGAGGGCCATTGAAAATTATTAGTAATCATTTCTTCAATTAAGGCATGAGCTTCATTAAATGATATTGACATTAAAGATCCTCCATCAGTAGCATCAATTATAGATCTAAGGGATCCTATTAACCCATTATAAAATGTTTGAATAATTAATCAGTCAGGTAAAGCATGTTGTGGACACTTTTTAAGGAGTTCCTTAAATCATTCCCAAGCCTCATAAATGGACATCCCTTCTTACTGAATAAACGAAGCGATACATATCTAAGCTTAGCAGTTTTTGAAGAAGGAAAATATTTAGCCAGGATTTTTTATGACATATCTCCCCAAGTTTTAATAGATCTAGGTGCTAATGAGTTTAACCACATCTTAGCTTTATCCCTTAAGGAAAAAGAAAACAGTTTAAGTCTAATTGCATCATTTGATACATCATCATATTGAAATGTAGCACATAGTTCTAGAAAACTTGCAAGATATAAATTTGGATCCTTAATTGGTGTTCCCCAAATTGATTATTTTGCACCATTTGTATTATTGCAGGTTTGATTTCAAACGAGTTAACCTCTATAGCAGGAGTTTGAATACTTAAGTGAAATTCATTTGTCGTACAGTTTGCATAATACCTTAAAGGTCTTTGTAAATTTTGATGTTCATTTTCATTAGTAAAAGTTCTAATGTTATTTTGTGATGTGTGTCATTTCTTAAAATTTCCTTTCAAATTCTTCTTATGGTTTGTTCTAATTTAGAATTATAAGGTTATGAACCTTCAGTTCCTGAACTTTGCATACAAGAATTAAAATTCAGAAAATAAAATACTAAAGCAATCCAAATAAAATATTTTTTTTTTTTTTGCAATTTTTGCAAAAAAATTATATATTTTTTGTTGTTGTAATTTTTTAAATTTCAATTTTTTAATTTTTTTGTATTTTAGTATCAATTCCAAATTAAAGTTTAAAGAAAATTTTAAAAAATATTTTTTCCTTAAAGTTTCATTTTTTTTGTCTTGTCCCCGACAACGCCGCCAAAAACTTGACCTGACCCGCAATTATGCAGATAATTATGTTCCTTAATATGAGCGGCTAGTGAGAACAAATGCAATATGATAAAAATTAAAGAAATAGTTTTCTCACTAGGGGTACTACGCAAGTAAATGTATCATTTCAGGTAATGTAGAGCTTTCTTTAAAAACCCTAGTATTGATCCCACGGGGGAGATGTAAATGAAAAATATGAAATGAAATATAGGAATTTTAACTTTAAGAGAAATTTACTTAAGACTGTAGTGATTATCTAAAGATGATAATTAAGTTTACTAAATTCTATAAAATGCAAGTAAAAGTAAATGAAATAACTTAAACAATATTTAAAAAGAAGTTTTCTCCTTGTCAATGATTCATAATCAGTGTAGGGTTTCAAAATTGTTTAGAAACTTAAATTTGGTATTGTGAAAAATAGGAGCACACATATTCTTTACTTCTTTCGGATTGTGCAAAGAACATTGACTAATCTAAAGCTAGTGTCAGCATGTATAGTAGTGTTGGGTAGGTTCTAGTCTCTCATTTCTAGATTACCCACTGTGCCATCTCTATAGGAACTACTAGTGACCCTTAGTTTCAGTATTTAGACCAAATTGATAAAAGAATCAGCATGTCACTCTAGAAACATCAATTCTACGCTCATCAATTCATATCTCTCTATATATTTTCACCCTCTTCGGATGATCGCCACTGCTCTTTCTAAGGTTGAATGTGATACTTGCAAGTTCAGAAACCTTAGCCCTCTTGGGTCTATAAGTTCCTCAACAAATTTTAATCATACAAGTGACCAATTTGTAAAGTAAATGAAAACCCAGTAAAAATATCGTCACAATTTTTAGGAATAAAAAAAAATTCTATAAAAAACCAAAATCACTTACTTAATTAGTTCATATTGCAAAGAGAAAGAGAGAAAACTACTCAAAATGTATGGGGATAAAAAAAAAAACTACATATTTATAAAACTCCAATGCAAAGCACAAAACTTAAAGACATAGATACAAATACTTATCTTGAATGTTCCTTCAAGCACTCATTTGAAGTTCTCTGACTTCTCTGACTCTAAAAAAAACTTACAAGATTTACAAACTCCAAAATAACAAAGACTCACAAAGAGAACTTCTCACACACTTAACACACTCACACACTATAAAACTCTATAAATCTAACTCCCTGAGCCTCTTGGAACAATCCATATTTATAGAGCTTTGGAAATGACCAAAGGGTTGCTTCAGACCTCTTCAAAATTAAGCCTCATTCAATGAATCTTTTAGAAAATAACCATGGTGCCTAGGCGCCCAACCATAGCGCTTAGGCACCCAACTGTCTCGCCTAGGCACCAGTTAAATTCTGCATCTAACACCTAGGCCCCAGATCCTGACACATAGGTGCCAGTTCGGCTGGTTTGCATTTTTTCTTTAGTTTAGGCAATTTTGCTCCTTTTTGATGTATTTTTGCTCTTTTTTACTCTTAAACACTTTTTCTTGCACTTAGATTCAAAAACGTAAAAATACCTTTCTTTAAAATATAATATCCTAAAAAATTGACATAAAATGTGCGTAAGAAATAGGTAATTTTAAGGTGGATCAATAGCCACATAAGATCAAAGAATCTTTGGTAAAGTGTGACATTCATGAGTGCAAAGACAAGGCTCTTGATTTCATCTTGTGAGCAAGGGATTTATCTTTAGTAAGTTTTCCTACCTCTAGGTAATCTATGAAAGGACTTCGCTAATTTGAATCTTCTTCCTTATGTGTTGTTGTGAAAACATGTTCTTTGGAGTTTGATTTACTTAAATATTCCATATCGATGGGGAATATGACTTAAAAACCTTGGTTAACTTTGTCAAAGCATCTGCAATATTGTTACTACCACTGGATATTCTACATAGAATAACATCAAGTATCTATTTAGATAATTTCATTGTGTATTGATAATATTGTTGAAGCTTAGTCGTTAATGTTTGATATTTTCTAAAAAAGTGATTAATCACCAATTGCGAGTCTCCAAAAATATTTATTACTTTAACCTCTATCATAATTGTTAAAAGTAGGATAGCGACAAAACTTCATATTCTGCTTCATTTTTTGTACATGACTCTAACAAATGATATGGGAATCTCAACATGCCCTAATCGGGGGTGATGAAGATTAGACTAATTCTTGCTTTGTGAGGAATGGTTTCATGCAAATTTTCTTCTTTCTTGAAGGATGAAGCTCCATCAAAATAGTCCGTTTATGGAATCATGGTTTTTTTCCTCATGTTACAGGTATAAAATAAGGTTTATTTTACTTTAAAGGTCTCATTCTCTACTAGAGCTAGCCCTCATAATGAATTACAATTTTTGAGATGTAAGCCTTAAGAAAAACTATCGATTAATGTGATTAGTCAAATATTAAAAGGGCAAACTTTCATAATCAAACTGTTTAAAAAATAAGTAGAGGATCTAAATTATAAGAACTGAACTCAAAGGGATGGGTCTTACTGTCTGATGACAATGTATCATAGAAAGAATCAAATTAATAGATCAATTATCTAAAAGAGGAGTTCTATACCCAAAGAATAATGGTTGAAAAAGAGTGATGATGAGTTTGGACTGATTAGGTGAGATTAAAATGTGAATCATCAATACTTGATTTGATTGAAGAAGGTGATTGGAATCCGTAAGTTAAAGACACGGTCATGTAGGAAGGTTTTTATATAAGGAGTAAAACACTATACCCTATAAGGAATTCTAAGGGGTGGACTAACCTAGAATTTTGGAATGACATTCTCGGTTAGGATGCCCATGGCTTTCAGTCATCAGGGGAACATTGGTATCTGTTAACTATAACCAACCTCATAACTAGGAATCCCCCCTGCATGTCATACCATGGAGGATTCATAGTTTTGAAGTGGTTCAAATTACCTTCGTTAGCAACCATTGGTTACATCATTCTAAGATATTCCCTCTAGTCTCAGGGGTAAGTTTATTATTTTGTATATCCTAGTCGTTAGCACAAACTAAGAAACATGTCAAACAAACCTAATTTTATATACTCAAACTAAGCTAGAGTATGTATATGATCCTCGGTTTGATGTCAAAGTTAACTACCTAGAGTTCATGTCAGATCTACCTTAGTTTTGCTCTCGTTCTTTACCTTAGTGTATTTTAAATGCTATTTAATATTTAATATTTAATTCATGTTGTCATGATTCTTAGGTTTGTTAGTCCTTGTGAAAGTTTAAAATTTTGTAAAGTTTTGAGTTTATTTTATTTAAGATTTGTTTTTTTATGTTTGTGTAGAACCCCATCTTGTAAGTGATTTTCATCCTTCTTTTTTATTTTTAGTAATATTATTTGTTTTGTTTTTGAAGACTACACATGGAATGAAACATAAAATGACATAAAACAAAGAAAATAATATAGATTTAAACTTAGATTAGACTTGGAATAGGATTGAGCTAGGTTAAGCTAGATTTTCAAGTTAGGTCACTTGGATTGGGATTTGGGTTGACCTAGATCGGATTTAGGTTCACTTGGGTTAAACTTGGGTTGACACAGATTAGCATTTCTTGATCCAAGTAGCATCTAAGATGAACTTAAGTTGACTTGGGTTGACTTGAGTTGCCCTGGGTTGACCCGAGTTAACCCTGATCAGACCTAGATTGGGTCGGGTTAAACCTAGGTTTGGTCAAGTGAATTCTGGATTAGGTTAGGTCAGACATAGATTGGGTTGGGTTAAACCTGGATTCATTCAAGTGAAACTTGGATTAGGTTAGGTTAGACCTAGCTTTTTTCATAGTTAGTTTGGGTCAGGGTTCAGTTAGGGTTAAGTCTACTCTTGGGTCAAGGTTAGGCTGGGTTCGGGTTAACTTGAGTCAAACCCAAACCCAAGCCTAATCCAAGGCTATTAAATGGGTTAGATTAGCCTAAATTCAAACTCCAAAATAAATGTTTTAATTAACATAGCAGAGAAGAGGGGACTTACTGAACAGAAGTCTGATCGGATGAGGAGGCTTGTCAGAGGATTTATTCTTCCTTCTTCTTTTATTCAAGTAGTCTGAGGTAAGTTTTGAAGTCTGTGTAGAATGGAGAGAGTGTAGTGCAGTGTACTAAAGATGCTTATTTATAGGCTAGAAAGGTAGTGGCAGATTCCTCCGGGGCCATCAATTTGGGTGGTGAGTTGACAACCGCAATTAGTCTGGCGATTGGAGGTTCCATGAATCACCATCGACAAACTGTCATAATGATCTGTAGGTCTCAGATTGCTTACATGGCACAAGAAGTAATAACATAGAGGGTACCTGAGAGTGGTCATGCTCTGGGCTAGACGTGGCCACACTGAGACATGTCTAGGTGTGACCATGCCCAGAATAGGTGTGACCACACTGAGGTATTTCTGGGTGTGGTCATGCTTAGGCCTGGCATATTCACGTCAGTCAAAAAATAAAAATGTCAATTTTTTTTGTTTAGTGTGGCTACACCAAACTAAAGGGTAATTTTAGCGCTAGTTATATGTGACTGAAAATGAGGTCAAAGGTCTTGTAAAACAAAATAATACATGAGAGTCAACAACTCATCTTTAGTATTTTCAAATAATTACCATTATTAGGGCATTGGATGACCGCCATTTGTATTGGCCAACATATAGGCTTTACCTTCATAAATCTTATTGAGCATGAATGGTAATTTCTATGTCGGCTTAAATTTGTCATGTTTTCACTGATTGAAAATATTTGGGCACCTCAAAACATGTATGAGTGACCACGACTTTATATATGCTTAAAAATATAAGTATTTAATACTGCTGCTAAAAAATTTAATTCCTCAGCAACTGTACCAAAACTTGATAACAGTTATAGATTCGATAAATATGTTAGTAATAAATATTCAATAATTGCAAAGTCACACTTATCAACGAAAGTATACATATCACTCAAGTAATATATGGCTCTAATGGAGTCCTAGATATCGATTTCACGTATGTATCGCTCAAGTAATATAGGGCTCTAATGGAGTCCTAGATATCGATTCCACAGGGAGTAACGAACTAAGATTTTAGAAAAGCAATACTTTAATCACAACAACGAAGTTCAATTTGCTTATCCCTACAAACTAAGATTTTAGAAAAGCAATACTTAATCACAACAATATAATTCAAATTGCTTATCTATGAACTAAGATTTTAGAAAATCAACACTTAATCACAACAATATAATTCAAATTGCTTATCTGTCATCTATTAGGCAATTGAAATAATTATGTAATTTTAATAACTATTAAATAACTAATGATACTAATGAAGAAGGCAATTGAAATAAATATGTAATTTTAATAACTCTTAAATAACTAATTATACCAATGAAGGTTCTTTAGAAAAGCAATACTTTAATTGCAACAACGAAGTTCAATTTGTTTATCTGTCACTAATAGAAAATTAAAATAACTATTTAAATTTTTAATAACTCTTAAATAACTAATTATACTAATGAGGTTTTTAATGTGATATTCAATATATCTTATTAAATAACTAATTATACTAATGAAGGTTCGAATGTGATATTCAATATATAAGAAAGCATACTTCTCCTTGTCAAGAAATTATAGTGAAAGAATAAAGTGAATTAGTTCAAATTATATTGTGCCAAATAGGAGCATACTTATTCTTTACCCTTTGGTCTAGGCATAAAGAACATTGACTAATCCTACGCTTGTTTACTAAATTTGCGGCGAGGCTGGGAGGATACCAGCTCTCACTTCGAAGCTCCCACATTCCCCTCGCCTGAGGGCTAACATCTACACTTCAGCACCCAAACGATAGGAGTGAATTGAGGATTTTAATCTGTCACTCCAAAATCTCCAATTCTATGCCGATNACAAGGAGAGACCATAGTGCGTCGAGGCAGGCCTTACCCCGAGGCGTACGAATACATACCGTATCCTCCAAGTTTCATGCCTCCGCGTTTTACTCCTTTCGAGGGAGTTGGGAATCCTCGCCAGCACATCGCTCAGTTCCGGGAGTTATGCTGCAACGTCGGAAATAACGACGCCTTACTCCTCCGCCTTTTCGTTACTAGTTTAGGGGGATTTGCTTTTGAATGGTACGCCGATTTGCCAAACGGTACCTTCAGAACATTCTCCGAGCTAGAAGATGCGTTTGTAAAACGTTTCGCTGGGGCACATCACCAAGTCACTCTGAGCGACCTAATCTTATCTCACAAGGAAGCTAATGAGCCCTTAGTAGACTTCATTATCCGATGGCGCAATTTGAGCATGAAATGTGAGCCACTCCTTCAAGAGCAGCACGCCGTCGCGCTCCTTATGGGCAAAATCAAGGGTCCGATCTCTGTTTTGCTCAAGATCACCCCCATCAAAACCTTTGAAGTTTTGATAGAAAGAGTGGCCAGCTTGCAGAACAGTGCAGAATCTTTAATGTTAAAATCAGATGATAAGGCTAAAAACAAAAAGCCCTTTTCAGCCTTCCCTTTAAGGAGAAGGGAAGAGAGCTTAGCCTTGACGACAGTCGATGGT
>JXCR01106854.1:329189-421123 GCA_002079205.1 Phalaenopsis hybrid cultivar | reverse complement strand
ATCAGAAGAAATCTCGATCATATTCATTCAAAAGAGATTGCCTCAAAAGGATCTTCAAAAATCTCCTCAAACAGGGGATGCAACTTCCCAGTCCAAAGAAACCAGAAGAAGCAGACAAGGTTCAGGAGCCTGATTACTGTCCCTACCATCGGCACTTGGGCCATGTACTTGAGGATTGCTATGTTTTCAAAAATTGGCTTGAAGCTCGCTACCAGGCAGGTGAGATAGAAATCCCAGAGCCGTACTTGGAGAAGCCCTCTACACGAGGATCAGTCAAAGTCATTACGGCCGTTCCAGCTACTTTTGCTACTATTCCTACCACAGTTGATGTTGTTAATGTACTCCCTTTTCTTTTTGCTACTGATATGAGCTCGGAGCAGGAGCCTGTTCCCTCTGAAGCATTTTGTACTACTATTGAAGCGATGAAGGAAGAGGTTTTTGAGTATTTTTCCGCGTTTGTGGTTAGCTCGCACAGTTCCGATGCAGATGTTTTTAGTGAAGAAGACGAGCAATATCCATTGTTGCCCTCTTTTGATGGCGCTTACCGCATCTGTGACAACTTGAGTGATTCGTCTGAAGATGTAGGTGAAACGCCTATCCCTCCTGTCACTTCCATGGAGCCTGCTCCCTTGGCATGCCCCACTGAGAGTGACCTCGTTGGGTCCCCTGATGAGGACATCCAGGAAATTCGCTTGCGAAGCGGCAAACTCCTTCCACCAAGGATGGTCAACCCCGCCTCATTCAGACAAGATAGGGAGATCATCACCCAGGAGGTAGATGACCCCCCTGAAGCTCCTGCCCAGAGCAAGGAGGCTAAAAAACGTACCAGCAAGATAGATTACAATGTGTTAGCGCACCTGAAAAGGTTGCCAGCGTCATTAAGCATCTATGATGCCCTTATGTTGTCCTCTGAATTGAGGGAGACTTTAGTGAAAGCTCTCTTGGAGCCTGAAGTCTTTCACGCTTACTACACGGAAGAGAGATTGAAGGAGATAGATTTTCCACAAGAGATAGCTACCGTTACCTTTTCTGAGGAAGATTTATTATTGGGCACTGCAGACCACAACCGCCCTTTGTATGTAACGGCAATGGTATACGGTACAACTCTAAACCGTATATTAGTTGACCCCGGTGCTTCCGTCAACATCATTCACGTACGCACTCTTGAGTTGCTCTCACTGGGCACGCGACGGTTGTGCTCCGATAAAATCATGTTGAATGGCTTCAACGAAAAGGGGCAGAAGACTCTGGGGTCCATAACCCTTCCTCTCCAATTCGGAGACTTCAAAAGCGAAGCCAAGTTTCACGTCATTGACGGGAATACGTCCTTTAGAGCCTTGCTCGGACGACCATGGATTCATGAACATGGGATGGTACCTTCGACCCTCCATCAGTGCATCAAATACATGCGTGGAGGAGAAGAGTTTTCCATTTCAGGTGATATCCAACCCTTCTCCGTAAATGAGGTCGGCGTATATGATGATGCTGAATATTATGTTCCTAATAACGAAGCATCGTTACCTTCTTCTAGTTCCACGAGATGTCTGCGCGACCCTCCTCCTTTTACCCCTCGTCTAATCAAAGGCAAGGAAACAACAAAGCGGGAGGAAAGGTCATGCACTCCGCTTACAACGGGATCCACTAGGAGGCTCCCCACTTTGCCGACCTCTAGAATCGTAATATGTATTGATTCTGATACGGATTCGGAAGCAGAAGAAGCCTTCCAAATGGGCAAACCTGGATATTCGCAATGTGCCACTCTAGGTAGTTCTGATGGAGAGATTCTTTGGTCGCCGTCACTGGCGATGGTCCCTCGCCTGACCAAATTAACATTGTCGGACGAAGTATTGACTATCAACCCAGTGCCACAAGGCTACTTCAGAGATCTAACGACTAGGCGTGCTACCACAGTTGAAGATCTTAAAACTTTCTATGTACCTCCTAGGCCCGGGGCTAGGGAGAAGGGAATTTTGTTTTACAAAGTTGATCCTTATGTAACCAATTCTAATGTAACGCCTCTATGTGATGATAATGAAAAATTGGAGGACATACCTCTTTCGTATTATTGTTCGCCTCTCATTAATAATTTGTTGGATGAGGGGTTACTGCCTGAAAGATGGCCTGTTAGTCAAGCCAAATTATGTAGGGCTATGTGGCAAGATAGATTCCCAGGAGATAAATCTGGATTGGGATATGTCAAGAGGCGAGGCGATGCCAGAGGCTCTAAAGCCTCATGCAAGATGATCTCCTCGTCTCATGATAGCAAAGGTGTGATCTCTACTGATGAGGAGGTTGAGGTCAAAGAGGCCCCTCCTGAGCTGGAGGATGGCGTTTCTTCGACCGTGGACGAGTTGGTCGAAGTTAACTTAGGCACGACCGACGACCCTCGTCCCACTTATATTAGTAAGCTCCTGTCTGCCACCATGGCCGCCAAAATCACAGAGATTCTCATGGAGTTTCGAGACTGCCTTGCTTGGAGCTATTCTGAGATGCCCGGTTTAGCCCCAGAGGTTGTAGTCCACAATCTCTCTATTGATCCGAGTGCCACCCCCGTGAAACAAACGCCTCGGAGGATGCGGCCCGAGATTGAGCTAAAGGTTATTGAAGAAACCAAAAGGCTCATTGAAGCTGGCTTCATTAGGGAAGTTTCCTACCCCACTTGGCTCGCAAATATTGTACCCGTTCGAAAGAAAAACGGGCAGATACGAGTCTGCATTGACTTTCGGGACTTAAATAAGGCTTGCCCGAAGGACGACTTCCCCCTACCGATCCCAGAGTTAATGGTAGACGTCGCTTCAACACATGCAATGTTCTCCTTCATGGATGGCTTGTCTGGATACAACCAGATCCGGATGGCTAAACAGGAAGAACAACATACGGCGTTCCGTACTCCCATTGGCATCTTTTGTTATAAAGTCATGCCCTTCGGTCTCAAAAATGCCGGGGCGACCTATCAGCGTGCCATGACTCACATCTTCAAAGACTTGCTACATCACGAGGTAGAATGCTACATCGACGATGTAGTGGTTAAGAGTCGATTCGAAGAGGATCATCTTACGGATCTGAGGACTGTCTTTGAACGCCTGAGAAAATTTGAACTAAAAATGAACCCGTTGAAATGCGCTTTCGGCGTCTCTTCCGGGAAATTTTTGGGCTTCATAGTTCGACACAGGGGTATAGAGATTGACCCTAGTAAAATCAAATCCATCACAGATATGGAACCTCCTAGAAGCTTAACACAATTACGCTCCCTGCAAGGAAAACTCGCGTTTATAAGGAGGTTTATCTCAAACCTCTCTGGGCGTTGTCGTCCTTTCTCTGCTTTGGTAAAGAAAGATGCCCATTTCCGCTGGGATAGAGCATGTCAGGACGCTTTCGATGATATCAAGCGCTACCTGCTTAATCCACCAGTGTTGGCTGCTCCTATCTTAGGGAAACCCCTCATACTCTACATCGCCGCTCTTGACGAGTCGGTGGGGGCTTTATTGGCCCAGGTTAACGAGGACGGGAAAGAGGGTGCCCTATATTACCTTAGTCGGCGCCTCATCCCGACCGAAATGAAATACCCGCCAGTTGAAAAACATTGTCTGGCGCTGATATTCTCGGTGCAAAAATTGAGACATTATTTGCTCTCGCACCATATTGATTTGATCTCAAGGGTAAACCACTTGCAGTACCTGATGACTCGCCCCGCTCTAGCCGGGGGATTGGCGAGATGGGCTATGCTCTTGTCGTAATTTGATATATCGTATATCTCTCAGCGAGCCGTCAAAGGGCAGGCTCTGGCTGATTTTCTAGTGGCACATCCCATCCCAGCGAACTCACCGCTAAATGATAACTTTTCGGATGAGCATCTGCTATCTGTTGATTCCCTTGAGTGGGAACTCTATTTTAATGGAGCTTCTTCCTTAAAAGAAGACCCATCAGGGTCCCTCCCAAGGATGAAGGTCGGCCTGAGCGGGGCATCGTTCGCTATTCTTATAGCTTAACGGAACCACGCACGAATAACGTGGCGAAATACGAGGCCTTAAACTTGATTGGAATTAGTCGTCCAAATGAACATGAGGATCAAAATTTACGGGGATTCACAACTCATCATATGTCAAGTATTAGGAACCTACAAAGTCCTCAAGCCGGACCTCTTAATCTATCACAAAAGAGTTATGACATTATTAGAACACATCCCCAATGTCACCCTAGTAAGGATTTCTTGTTCCCTGAACAGCAAGGCCGATGCTCTAGCTAAGCTTGCTAAGGAACTGTCAAGTCCTACTGGTGATCCTGTGATAGTTGTGATCCAAGACAGGAGGGTCTTGTCACCAATTTCTCTTGAACCTCCAGATGTGACCCCTCCAGGAAGTGAAGGTGTAGTCCTTTCCGCTTCTGACGCGTCGCCCGACATTGGCGCCAAGCCATCACATCGTATCTAACGAAGGGTATACTTCCGGATGACCGCTCTCTCGCTACCCAGATACAAAGGAGAGCATTGTCATTTACCCTCCTAAATGATATCCTTTACCGACGCTCATTTGACCAAATGTGGCTACGGTGCGTTGGGAAAGATGAAATTCAGAAAATCTTGGTTGAAGTCCATGATGGTTTGTGCTGGTCCCATCAGTTTGGGCCTCAAAATGAAAGCCAAGATTAAAAGATTTGGGTATTACTGGCCTTCAATGACCCTTGACTGCATAGATTATGCCAAGCAGTGTCATTGTTGCCAAGTTTTTAGCCCAATACCTCACCAGTCCCCGAATGTACTGCATCCGACAGTAGCATCCTGGCCATTTGAGGTTTGGGGAACTTATATTGTAGGGCCTATCGACCCTCTGTCCTCTAAAAGACATCGCTTTATATTAGCAGCCACCGACTACTTTTCTAAGTGGGCGGAAGTCGTTCCTTTGAGGGAGGTTAGGGCTGAAAATGTGCTACATTTTCTAAAGAATAATATCGTGTATCGTTTTGGCGTGCCACGACGGATCATTTTCGATAATGGCTTGGCCTTCAAGAATACTAAGATCAATCGATTCGCACGTCGGCATCAAATCGATTGGAGATATTCCACGATATACTATCCGAGGGCTAACGGTCTAGCTGAAGCATTCAACAAGACCCTTGTGAATCTCATGAAAAAAACCCTTCATGCTAACAAGAAGGAATGGCATGAGAGACTATACGAGGCGTTGTGGGCGTATCGTACGACATACCGTACTCCCACCGGCTCTACCCCTTTCGCTTTGACGTTTGGGTCCGAAGCAGTCCTTCCTCTGGAAGTCGAATTGCCTTCGTTGAGGGTTGCTATAAGCAACAACATCACCAGCGATGACAACTTTCGACTGAGGCTGGAAGAGCTTGATAGCCTTGAAGGGCTTAGACTGCAGGCTCAACAAAACCTCGAGTTGTACCGCTCTCGCATGGCCAGAGCTCATGACAGATTAGTGAGACAAAGAACCTTTATAGCTTGAGATTTGGTGTTGGTTCTACGCCGCCCAATCGTGTCTCATCGTCAAAGGCATGGCAAGTTTGAACCCACTTGGGAGGGACCTTTCGTGATCGACAAAGTTTATGAAGGAGGAGCCTACTTGCTTATCGATGCAGACGGGTCTCACCCGATGCCCCCTATCAACGGGCGATACTTGAAGAAATATTTTTCCTAGTCTCTTTTGTTTGTACTCATTGTACTTTGATGGGAAGTTATCTTTAAGTACTTGTACTTTGTAATCGGCATTTACGGAGCATTAAAGAATGTACGTTTTGTTACATCCTCATTAGATGAACTGCTTGTGATGATGCCCTTGCATCTGACAATACACCATTTGTAACTCACAACAACTTTTAGTAGAAGAAATCTTGCGTTTCTCTTAATTCAATTGTCGGCTCGCATGTCGGGCAAAGTGGAAGTCCTACGGGCGGCTTATACCCGGTGTGACCACCAATTTTAATGAGGGAAGCCTCGCCTTTCTCTTACGTTGCCCTTCGTCGATCCGCCCTACGCAGGGTCTGAAGGCTACCACGTCTGCTCGTCGAGAGTATGGCTGATATACACGTCCCGTCCGTCCTTATGAATGTGGAACGAGTGTTTGTACCACTCACTCTGAGTGGATATAGTTGAAATCCTCCTGTGAAGGTAGTTAGCCCAAAGGTTATACATTCACATTGGAGAGATATCGGCGATCCGACCTCGCCCTTTTCTTCCCCGCGGTATGGGCTGCTTTGGTCACCGCGTCAGGAAAAAGGTATGTAACATTGATGGTAACACTTAGATGACTTGGCCAGCTTGTGCCTAGACGGAGTATTTTGTACACCCGCATTGAAATCCTAAATTGGATCATCATGATCACTTTTTGGACGAGAGCTCATTCCATGTGAGTTGGTTTGCTTTATATACCCGACATCTGCCACTTCTAGAGCCATGCGACGTTCTAGTTAGTTCTTTTATAAGGGCGTTATGTCTTACGACAACCCTTTGGCTTCATAGCCATATGCTCTGATGCTTCTCGGACCACACGACATTCTAGTTAGTCCTTTTTACGAGAATATCTCGTCATTCGACGGTTTAGCCTTGTTGCTCGGCTTCCTAGCCAACCTTTGCTGCCTCTCAAGTGATGATGTAAAACTCTTAGTATTCATCACAAATGTAGTGCGGGTGTTGAGGCACGCACCTCGATCATTTTGCAGGAGGATCAGAGTCTCATGGCTCTCCTTCCTAACTGATCAATGCGGACTAGTGCACAGAAGAGAGCCGAAGTCCGTTGGTATTCTCCTTTCGATCTAGTCAACCTGTTACCGCTTAGTGAGCGATGTGAGGCCCCATGGTATTCCTCATTAAAGTGACAGGAGGCTTCCTAGCCAACCTTCCTTCCTCTCATGAGAGACATAAAGTCCACATGGTAGTCCTCATTGATGGAGCGCGGGTGTTGAGGTACGCACCTCGATCAGTTCGCAGGAGGGATTAGAGTCCTTTGACTCTCCTTCCTAACTGATCAATGCGGACTAGTCCTCAGATGTGAACTTTACGGCATTCCTTCTCGATCTAGTCAACCTGTTACCGCTTAGTGAGCGATATAAGTCCCTATGGCATTCCTCATTAAAGTGACGGGCGACTTCATAGCCAACCTGCCTTCTATACATGAGTGACGTGTAGCCCAATAGTCCTCATTGATAAAGCGCAAACATTCGAGGGTCTAACCCCTCAGTGTATGGTGGTCACGCCTCTACAGCCCCTGAACCACAATGTTGAGTCAANTATTATATAAATATATATATATATATATATATACTTCCCTCTCTTTATTTGTTGCTCATGCGTGCCCACACGCTCCCCTATGTTGTCCATAAGATCACACCTATTAACAAAAATAAAATAATAATAATAATTAAAAAAAATATGCGTGTTAATATATATATATATAAAATCACATCTAAAGAGAATAAAGAAAGTTATGGCTGCTCAACTCAGACGCATGCTACAAAGGGAAAATATCACATGCTCTCCTCCTTCTCCCATATTTTATTTCATCTCATTTAAAAAGATAAAGTGTCATTAAATGCTATCTTATCCTTATCTCCCTTATCAACGCCTGAGCCAAACTAAAAAAAAAAAGGAATAATAAAAAATAAAAAAAATCCTATAATATCTATATCACTTGCTCACATGACCGTCTCCCTCTCCTCCATCTATCGCAAGTCACTAGCAGCGCTCTCGCGAACCCTANTTGAACCCACTTGGGAAGGACCTTTCGTGATCGACAAAGTTTACGAAGGAGGAGCCTACTTGCTGATCGACGCAGACGGGTCTCACCCGATGCCCCTATCAACGGGCGATACTTGAAGAAATATTTTGCTTAGTCTCTTTCATTTGTACTCATTGTATCTTTGATGGGAAGTTATCCTTAAGTACTTGTACTTTGTAATCTACATTTACGGAGCATTAAAGAATGTGTGTTTTGTTACGTCCTCATTAGATGAACTGCTTGTGATGATGCCCTTGCATCTGACAATACACCATTTGTAATTCACAACTTTTGATAGAAGAAATCTTGCATTTCTCTTAATTTAATTGTCGGCTCGCATTTCGGGCAAAGTGGAAGTCCTACAGTCGGCTTATACCCGGTGCGACCACCAATTTTTATGAGAGAAGCCTTGCCTTTCTCTTACATTGCCCTTCGTCGATCCGCCCTACGCAGGGTCCGAAGGCTACCACGCCCGCTCGTCAAGAGTATGGTTGATATACACGTCTCGTCTGTCCTTATGAATGTGGAACGTGTGTTTGTACCATTGCCTCTGAGTGGATGTAGGTGAAATCCTCTTGTGGAGGTAGTTTAGCTTAAAGGCTATACATTCACATGGGAGAGATATCAGAGATCTGACCCCGCCCTTTTCTTCCCTGCGGTATGGGCTGATTTGGTCACTGCATCAGGAAAAGGTATGTAACATTGGTGGTAACACTTAGATTACTTGGCCAGCTTGTGCCTAGGCGGAGTATTTTGTACCCCCGCATTAAAATCCTAAATTGGATCATCATGATCACTTTTTCGACAAGAGCTCATTCTATGTGAGTTGGTTTGCTTTATATATCCGACATCTGCCACTTCTAGAGCCATGCGACGTTCTAATCAGCTCTTTCATGGGGGCGTCTTGTCTCATGACAAGCCTTTGGCTCCATAGTCATATGTTTTAAAGGTTATTCGAGCCATGCGACATACTAGCAGCTCTATTACGAGAACGCCTCGTCTCTGGACGTATTAGGCTTTATCGCCACATACCGCAAAGTTGTGCACGGTGGGGACCGCTTGGCTCGGCCTCACCAACTTATCTCAAATTGCTAGACTGCTTTGTCCACCTAGCATGTTATGCCTCTCGAACTTCATGACGTCCTAGTCAGTTCTTTAATAAGGGTGTTATGTCTTACGACAACCCTTTGGCTTCATAGGCAGATGCTCTGATGCTTCTCGGACCACACGACATTCTAGTCAGTCGTTTTTACGAGAATATCTCATCATTCGACGATTTAGCTTTGTTGCTCGGCTTCCTAGCCAACCTTTGCTACCTCTCAGGTGATGATGTAAAACTCTTAGTATTCATCACAGGTGTAGTGCGAATGTTGAGGCACGCAGCTCGATCAGTTTGCACGAGGGATCAGAGTCTCATGGCTCTCCTTCCTAACTAATCAATGCAGACTAGTACACAGAGGAGAGACAAAGTCCGTTAGTATTCTCCTTTCGATCTAGTCAACCTGTTACCGGTTAGTGAGCGATGTGAGGCCCCATGGAATTCCTCATTAAAGTGACAGGAGGCTTCCTAGACAACCTTCCTTCCTCTCATGAGCGACATAAAGTACATACGATAGTCCTCATCAATGGAGAGCGGGTGTTGAGGTACGCACCTCAATCGGTTCGCAGGAGGGATCAGAGTCTCATGACTCTCCTTCCTAACTGATCAACGCGGACTAGTCCTCAGAAGTGAACTTTACGACACTCCTTCTCGATCTAGTCAACCTATTACCGCTTATTGAGCGATATAAGTCCCCATGGCATTCCTCATTAAAGTGACGGGCGGCTTCATAGCCAACCTGCCTTCTATACATGAGTGACGTGTAGCCCGACAGTCCTCATTGATGAAGCGAAGACATTCAAGGGTCTAATCCCTCAGTGTTGTGTGGTCATGCCCCTGCGGCCCCTGAACCACTAATTTGATTCACGTCTCTATGACCTCTGAACTCACCCCTAGGTCATGCCTCTACGGCCTCTGAACCTATTTTTCATTGTGGTTACGCGTCTACGGCCCCTGAACCACAATGTTGAGTCATGCCTCTATGGCCCCTGAACTCATTCGTAGGTCATGTCTCTACTACCCCTGAACCTACCGGGCGTGGTCATGCCTCTACGGCCTCTAAACCACTTTTTTTCGTCATGCCTCTATGGCCTTTGAACCCGTTATCGGGATGGATATAAGTCCCTTGTGCATTCCTCCCCATCCCCCTAGAAGTGGATCTGGCTCTCGCGGCCTTTCCTTCCTAGGGAACTTGGCTCTTTTTGATCTCTTAGGCTGCGTAGCTTCATTACTAACCTGGGCTTGATAAAAAATTGAGCATCTTCCAACAAGTGTACTGTGCCTTGACTGCGCAGCACACTTGTTGGGGGTCCTTTGTTGGCATCAATTTTTTTTTATTATGTCACGAGTGTAGGGTGTCCACCCGCATGACTCAGGATAGTTTACGGTTTGTCTGTGACATCCGATAGTTCAGACACCTACCCGAGACCTTTTTGGCACGTGTTGAGGGGCACGTAGCCGGGTTCATTCTGCTAGGCTATGACTTTCGCTTAGGTGAAGGCCGGTCGGCATTTGGCACGTCAAACAACTCCGATCGGGGCGAAAAATATTATGTGGCGCGTCACGCGCAATTTTGGCTTGAATTGGGCCGATCATCAGCGAGGTTGTCCAGATGACCCGGGACGACGAAACGGACTGCGCGATTACGTCCGGGACGTCGATTTTACTTAGAAAGGACGTTCAGTTCGATACAACTTTGCGGGCGAGTCTAAAATACACGAATTATTATTTTTTAGCCCGATCGTTAGGAAAGGTGATCCGAGCAGCCTCAAGCGACCCCGAATTGCAAGATAGACCGCGTTAACAGGCCCGAATTGTCATTCCCACCTAAGTCGGACGTTCGTTTCATCACAATTTCACAGAAAAATTAAAAAAATATAAAAATATGGAAATTATCGTTTTTAGCTTGATAGTTTAAAAAGATGGTCCAGATGACCCCAAATGGCAAAAAAGACTGCGCAGATGCGTCTGGAACGTCGGCTTTAGTCAGAAAGGACATTCACTCCGCCACNTTGTAGCTGACCGCCGTTCTTTGTTTGAAATTTATTTTATTCCGGCCGATCCCCTTTTTGGTTCCTCCTCCTCGCCGGCCACACCTCGTCGGCTTACTACCTCGCCGGCGTCGATTTTGTGACGAGCCAGCCCCACTTCGGCACATAACTTTAAATTTCGTACGTTCCTCCTTGCTTTTCTCGTTCTGGTTGCGTGCCACCGGCGTTCCATTACCGCCACATCGTCGACTCGCTTTTCCGGCAACCAAACACCTCGCCGGAGCATCCCGACGTCGCTGGGCAGCGGATCTCGTCGTCGTTCGAAGGGGTGCAGGAGTTTTGGACCGCGTGCAAAAGAGTTCCCGGATTTCATTGAGCTTCGTGCAAACTTCGCGACGGTATCTCCCCTTCGCACTTTACTTCCTAGCAAGCTTTAGGTTGTAGCGGCGTTAGGCGTGCGGGTTCAATCGCCCGCACGGGATGCGTGCGTCGGCAAGTGTCGGCGCAACGACGCATCTGTGCGATGGATCGCTTATTTTCCTAAAGGCGGCCTTTATGATAGGATTCTCCTTACGCAACTAAGTTCACTACGATAGCCGAGTGAATCCTGTTTGATTGCTAATCTTAGCACAAAAATCTTAAGGGTTGGAGCCTCTTTTGCTCCCCTTTGCTTTGTTTGCTTCGGTCTTGTTGGAAAGATCGAAGAATAGTCCTTTCCGAAATGAAAAAATGCAAGTCGTTGGCTTATTTTGTAAAGTGCAGAGGTGTCGTGAAATCTAGAAAAGTGTCGTCGCTAGTTCATTTCACGAGAAGGCGGAGAACTTTCTCCTTAAAGATCCGGGGAGAAGTTCCCCATCGGCCTCGCCAAAGCAAAGGTGGCAATTGTCAAGTTTCTATATGTTGGCCCTAGCTTTTTTGGTGAGGTCGTTAGCACGGGGATGGCTCCCTATTACATGTGNGGCAATGAGATTTCTATTTCGATGACTGACAGCTTCTTACGGGCAAACCCCACACCAAAAATACTGCCGACAACCGTTCAAAGAAAATTCTCAAATCATACAAATGATCTTCTTTCTATTTGCTTTTGATGACAAAATCATCCACATAACATTCCAATTGATATGAATAAGGTAATCAAAGATCATTGTCATCGCTCGTTGATATGTTGCACCAGCATTCTTCAATCCAAAAGGCATTACGGTATAACAATAAACTCCAATTGGCATTCGGAAAGCTGTAAATCTTTTATCTTCTGGAGTCATTTTTATTTGATTATACCCAGACGATCCATCCATGAAAGAGACAATTTCATGAGACGATGCAATATCCATCATCAATTTTGGGATTGGAAGAGAAAACTCATCTTTTGGGCATTCTTTATTCAAGTCTCTAAAGTCCACACAGATACGAATTTGTCCATTTTTCTTCTTAACTGGCACTATACTAGGCAACCACGTAGGATATTGTTCCTCCTATATGAATTTAGTGTCTATTAACTTGTTGACTTCATTTATAACTTGTTGTTTAATATCAAGATGCATTCTTCTTGAAGCATGCTTAACTAGAACAACTGTAGGATCTAGGCCCAGTTTATGTACTGCGACTTCTGGCGCCAATCCGAGCATTTCCTCATAACTCCAAGTGAAACAATCTTTGAACTCTGTCAACAGCTTAATCATATTCATAAATTCTTCTTCACCAAGTAGAGAGCCAATAAAACATGGCCTCGATTCCTTTTCGGTACTCAGGTTAATTTCTTGTAACTCATCTACTGTTAATTTAATCTCTTTTTCAAATTTAGGTGGGGCATCCTCAATTGTAGACTCTTCATAGTTGTTCAGATCTTCCAAACAATCTTTTTCAAGTCCATTAGTAACAACTACGCAAAATTTTGTATCATCAAAAGGCCCTACTGTGCCAAATCCAAGACCTTGCTTGGACTTAAAGGCTTGATTATCATTATTCCAAAGTTTCTCAAAGTATTTTGATTGATTTTTTGACCATTGCTTAGGTACTAGACCACGCTGAGCAAGATTTTGAACACAAGGCGAATACCAATCAACAGGTAATTCCATTAACTCGGAAGAAAGCTCATCTTCTAGTTCTACATTGATTTCAGAACTACATGATGAAGAACCATGATGAAACTTAATTGCTTTTATACCTGCACTATGTACCTCTTTGACCATCTGACCCTCAATTTTATGAATAGAAATCGGGGTGAGGGCCATAGTTTGTACATAGAGATTGATCTGATCGTACATTGAACCATTATCACATTTCTCTTCGTCTTCTAAATCAATTTCGAAAAGAGGGTTAATCTTCATTTCGCTTTTCCTTAATTTTTTATCTTTAGAGATGTCTTCCAAACCAATGTTGATGATTGGACTCTTTTGTTCAACAATTTTATCATTCCTTCCGTGACCTCGTCCCCGGCCTCGACCTCGGATAAGAGTTCTAGAGGAACTCTCACCCTCTTATTGTAAAGGGGTAATAAAAGATTGTTGAATCTGTATCAGATGACCTTATCTTTCTATATCTTCTGGACCCTTTATATTTCTTGAAATATTGTCTTGAAGTGTAACATTCTTTTTCAGAGGAGTATAGTAATTAGCATCTTCATGAATGTTTATTTCATGAATCGAAAAAGGTTGTAGATCTCCCTTTATATAATATTCTCGTCCTTCCTAACAATACTTTATGCATTGGTGTAGTGATGAAGGAACTAAACTGTTCTCATGAATCTAGGGTCGGCCTAAGAGAGCATTGAATGAAGTCTCAAAATCAATGATATGGAATTTCACAGTTGTTACTAATTTTTCAATTCTCATCAGTAATGTAATTGATCCAAGAGCTCTTTCCCCTTTCTGGTTAAAGCCTCTTAACATCATCTTATCAGCAGTCAATTATTTTTCATCTATGTCCGTAAACTCATTATATTAATGGATGCCCCTAGATCCACTAATACTCTGGAGAGCATGAAGTTGCCGATGTTGACAGAAATATACAATGAACAATTATGATCAGCGGTCTCAAGTAGCAAATCATCATTTATGAACGTTATTTTGGCTTGTTCTCTTAATGAACAAACCTCATCTAAGGAAGTACTAGCAAGTTGACCTAAACAGATTTTTGGATCTAGCAAAGCTTTTATTAAAGCTTCTCTCATTTCCTTTGATAGGATTAAGGCATCGTATATACTCAACTTAGCAGGTAATTTCCTAAGATGGGCTAGTACATTATAGTCCACCTTAATGCTTGTTTCCTCATCTCTATTTCAGATAGGTGTTTCAACAATCAGTGGGATTGGATTATCCTGAATAGTTGTTTGTTTCATTGCATCCTTTAGACCCGTTCTCGGAGGTAATACTTTTTCGCTTCTCAAATTTATTTTCGTCACTTCTTCTAAATCATGACTTTATTTTGGAACTGCCTCTACATGAGCTGGAGTAACTGATTTTTCTAGTATTCCTTTTGAATCCAAATACTCCAACTCTATCGCAATCGGCGATCTATGAAATTCAAAGATGGGCCCATCCTCTTCTGAATCATAATTATTATCATCAATATTTCCTCCTGGCTCACCGTCACATGTGTCAGGATTAGGTGAGATATCCCCAATTATACCATCAACAGAAATAGTCAGAACATAGCCAAAGTCAAATTCCATAGTATTACGTGCCCCTGGTGGAGCAAAGAAGAAATCATACAAAGTCAGTGGTTTGAGAGATTTCTCTCCCAAATCCGTAGTAACTAATCATGGACGATCGAGTTTCATTTCACATTTCGGCTTTTCGATCGGTTTTTTAGTCTTCTTCGAATCTTCTTCTACCGTAATTGACAGTACTGGCTTAACAGATTCTTGATCTTGAATTGCAGCTTATACTGAATTATTCTGAATTTGATTCAATACTTTGTTGGCATCAATTTTTTGATGTCACGAGTGTAGGGTGTCCACCTGCATGACTCGAGATAGCTTACGGCCGGTCCATAGCCATCCAATAGTTAGACACCCACGTGAGACCTTGCACTGCGTGTTGAGGGGCATGTTTCCAGGGTCATTTTGCTAGGCTTTGGCATTCACTTATGTGAAGGCCGGTCGACATTTGGCACGTCGAACAACTCCGATCGTGGCAAAAAATATTATGTGTCGCGTCACGCACGAAATTGGCCATAATTGGCCCGATCTTTACCGAGGTCGTCCAGATGACCCCGGAAGACGAAACAGATTATGCAATCATGTCCGGAACATCGATTTTACTTAGAAAGGACGTTCAGTTAGCTACGACTTTGACGCCGAGTCTAAAATACATGAATTATTATTTTTTAGCCCGATCGTTGGAAAGGTGATCTAAGCGGCCTCAAGCGACCCCGAATTGCAAGATAGATCGCGTTAGCGTGCCCGAATTGTCGTTCCCACCTNCACTTCACCTCGACCGGCTGCCTTGGCTCTGCGAGCGTTTCACTTCACCTCGACCGGCCGCCCCGGCCCGACGAGCATTTCACTTCACCTCAACCGGCCACCCTGGCTTGACGAGCATTTTACTTCACTTCAGTTGGCTCTCCTGAGCCAGTTGGTATGACACTTTAGCCCGACCAATGCCTTGATCCGGTTGACCAACTATTTGCACCATCATACTATCTTGCACGCGTATTTACATTTTTTTACATATTATAATGCATATGTAGGTTCACATCACTACACCCTGCTCTACATTCGGTTGTCTGCATGATTTTGGTCATATACTTAGGTTGCACATTCTCTTCGGGCCTCTGCCGCCATGGCACGCCTACCGTTTACAGGTCACTTACCTATCGGCACACTTTTTGGGGCCATTTCCACCACGGCATGCTATCCTCATCGGGCTACCGCCACCATGGCATGCCCACCTCGTTGAGTCACTGCCACCTCGGCATACCCCTTTGGGTCGCTGCCACTTCGGTGTACCCCTTGGTTCGCTGCCACTATGGTATGCTCACCTCTGTTCGAGTCCCTGCCCCATGGTACACTCATTCCATATATAATTTGATTGTTCATTTGAATTTGCATGTTCATATGGATAGTGAGCTAGACCCGTTAGGAGAGCGACTGCCGCGTTAGTCGCGATGCCTTAACGAGCATTGCTCGTCGAGTAGATCTCAAGGAGCAATGCGAGTTAAGTCATAGGGATTGACATGAGTATGACTGTGCTAAGAATCCAATGAATCTAAATGGTTCCACCTTCTTTCATGACACCCTCTAGATCTATTGGATCCTTAGGATGGGGCCGGATGGACGACCCCATCAAAGTCATATCAAACCCATACTCACCCCGCACTCAGATATTAGGTTGACGCACTTTTCATTAGATGGTGTGCTAGGCTAGGACTTAGGGTGTCAGGTAGTATTTTTTTATACCTCTGGCTATTGTTGTGTGATGCGTTGTTTTGTGCTAGCCATGTGTCACTTTCCTGCTTTTTCGGTGTGCTTGCATGCTTTCTTGTATGTGATAGTATGTTAGGGCGATCTTCTACAGGTGTCGTGCCTACTTATACACGCTCACACAGGGCTATTATGGGGGAGCATATAATGATTTCTAATCATTTTCTTGCAGGTGCTTTTTAGCTCCCCCAATTATAAGGCACGGCTTGTTATTTTACGATGCATGGCGTGCCCGCTAACATTCATTTTCTGCAGGTCGAGTCTTTATTTTTCAAATGTATTTGATAGAGTCCTAGGAGAGTCTGTATTGGAAATAAGGTACGGACATGGGTTTCGAGGAGGATGACGCGTCAAACCATGTGACGAGGGCCAGGAGCAGCTGCTCGTGTCCCGTACCTTAAGTCCAAATTTTACATTATAGTCTAGACTTAGGACCGGGCATGTATATGCGGAGTCCAGCCGCCTTTACTGCTTTCACTGGATTTTGTTGCCGGTCCAGTGGCATTTGGCCTGTTTATATATTCTTTTGGGGTATTTTCTTTCTCTTTCTCTTCTCGCGTGCCTTTGCATGTTGGAGCATTTTATATTATATCTTTCTGTGTATCTGGGATCTCACGATGCAACATAGGCTCATTGGGATTTAAATTCCCAATTTTTCTATTAAAAAAAACCCTAAATAAAATATTCAAGATAATTAAAATTTAGGATTAAAATATTCAGGATTTAAAAAATTGCAACATTTACTTTCCTGCATATATTAATAGGGCCTCCACAGTGCTTAAGGACCGCTCTAGATAACTGCATTCATATTTGCATGTCCCGAGGAGGAGCCCCCGTGTTTCTTCAATCTGATTGGCCCAGCATACCTTTTATAGGCGGTTGTCTAGTGCGCCTAGGATGTTAGAAGGCTCCCCGACCCAGACGGGTATAAGTCCTTTTATTGGGAGCGTTTCCAGCTTTGCAGCTGAACCTCCACTTTCTTTTCTTTCTTGAGGCATCCTCACCACTTTGACAGGCATAAGTCCCACCTCTTGGAGTTCCAGCTGATAGTCATAGGATAGAGTTTCGTTCCTTTGACCTTAGGGCTACTGGAGTTCCCGTGGACGATGCAATTCACGGATTGCTGACCGGGGATCCCAGGTCGTGTTGGGTCGACTACCTTCACGACCAGGTAGACTTAGGGTTCTAGTAGCTTGGAATGACGGGTATGTAGTACCCCGACCCAGTTACCTCTACCTCTTAGGACCATCCTTGCCTACTTTTTGACCACCTCCATTGAGCCTTATCTCTTCTTTTGCCTTCATTGGAATCATCCCGACGGCCCGATGACCGATGAGCTGCCGCCCGTTTGGGATACGACGATTTATCCTCTGCCCTTACGGTTCGGATGTGCTTTTACGTATTGGGACTTCCCGTTGGGATGACATGATTATTTTGTAGGTTCTGTATGTTGATGAGTACGCAATCCACATGGGAACCACGAGAGACTCACTTCTCGCCCCGTAGTTTAGCGAGGGCTTTGAAGTATCAGGACATTCGCCATGCGGGATAACCTCCCTTGACGACCCCGTGCTAGTTGTCATTTTTTTAGGTAAGCAAAACTCCTTTTATTGAGAGTATTATTGGGTATTCCCCAAGATGTAATTAACCAAGTGTGATACGTCCCCTTGGGAGTGCTCTTGGCCCCAAAACAGGCACATACACCTGAATCTCTGGTTATGGGTAGTCTGCGTAGGTATTCTTTCGCGGATATCAGTTTAAGGTGCTTTCGCCTGATCTTATTTGGACGGACACTCTTAACACATCCTTGCGAGTTTTACCCCACGTAGGCTCTCCACGTTTTGTGTTTTCTCTTCTTTGTTGTTTTGTCGTATGTCCCTTATTATTTCTTTTCCTCTCCTCTTCGAATCATATATATGATTCGGGAGGGAGATTTATTCGATTGGGGGAAGTATACGACGATCGACAGGCTGACGACTCCTTCTAAAATAAAAGAGAGAAAAATAAACGAAAGCAGATTGGCGACTCCGCTGGGGATGAGGCTTTCTCTTCACCATGGGAGTTTTGCTCTTGCGGATTCTAGTGTGTCTGCAAGGATAACAACTCCTACAGGGAAGAATATACCTCAAATCTTATGGAGTTGTCTATTTGGGTGTATGTACCTGTTCTGTGGAGCCACCAGGAGTAGTGTGCTCTCTCCTTCTGAAGGGGTTATGCTTACCTTTTTGATGACCTAGCTTGTTCCTCATCGAAGTGCCGCTATTGTGTTTAGTTAGAACTTGGATTTCATATCCGTGTTTCAGTTGCCATGGTTAGGAGCTTGGTGCACTTCCGTCCCTCTTGTACCCTCGACAGGTCGGTCGCTACATTTTCGCATGAATCGATGCCGTTGTACTTTATTTTGATTATTTGTTTTATTTGACCTTTCTGTTTTTGTAATCATTATCTCTTTCTGCTTGACAGATATGATGAGCGAAAAGATGGTTACAATCGCTACTATTGGGGGAAACACTGTTTCTTTCTCCCAAAGTGTTTTCAATGCTCATGAAGGCACTATTACCTTCGGTTCTTTCGAGCACCCTATTCGGATTACCATTGGTAATCCTACGCCAGCTGAGGCATCCGCTCTATGCCCTCCCCTTCGAAAGGGGAGTCGTGCATGTCGAGCTATTCCGACTGCGGTAGCTTGCGTCGAGCCTGCCTCTTCTGCTAACAAGAGGCCAGCGCCCGATGGCGAGGTGTCGCAACGCCCTTCAGTCTTCTATAGGCTGTCGGATTGTTCCACCGTTTTTTCACTATTGTCCCTGCCTTCAGCAGGAGAGTCTTCACGTGACACTGTTGTCGCTACTATTATCCCTGTTGCGGGTCTGGCACCTGTCGCCCGGAGTCCCTCTGGGGCTACTTCTGCTCCGAAGTTAGGTAGGAGGGCCCGGAGGACCAGAAACAGGTTGTTACAGATCCAACAACAGGTCCTTCCTACTGTGTCGGTTCCAGCCCAGTAGAGCCCTCAATCCCCTGGGTGAGAATCAGTTCGCTGTCCTTTCTGGTTGCGTAGACTACGTTCCCGCCAGAATTGCTAGGAGGCGTTCTCCGCCTCGTGACACTAGTTCTTTGCAATCTTCGGTCCATTTTGATCATGCTGTTATAAATTTTGTGATAAAAGAAATTGCTGGAGCAGTTACCTCCATGATAGGACAGGGTCCAGTTACTAGGGAGAAGCTCGTTTTCAGAGATGTCTAAAGGAGTTTTGGAATAACTCTCCATCGCTTCACGCCCCCGACATCCTTGTAGCAGGAGACCGAGGTCTGCCCGTAGGTCCACTACTAGTTCGGGGTCCTTACGCTCCGTAGTACAGACCGTCGAGCCCATTCAGGAGTCCGGAGAGTCTTCGAATGTGGGGTTTGACGGGGCTATTCCAGAGCTTGGTTCTGTTCCTTTCACCACCACTTCTATAGCGGCAATGGTCGCGGCTCTTACTGTACCTCATTCTATTAATGATAATAAAGATAAGGGTTTGTTTTCTTACTGTTCTCCCGTTTTAAGTCAGTATCCTGCTTCTACTGTTTTCGGTACCGAGGTGAGATCCGGGGCACGCCTTCGCCGATACTCCTCGCATTTGTATTTAAGAAAGGGCTATCGCCCACCCGAGAGGAGGTGGGTCCGAAAGAACTCCACTGTTGCACCTCTTGTAGCTTCACCGCCTATTATTGGGGCTAATGTCTCGGTTTCGGGACAAATCTCTCCACCAGTTGATCGCAGCTTAGAGTTGCCTTGGGATAACCCCGAGGGTGGACTCGAGTTCGATCCTGAGGAAAACTTGTTTAGTGGGTTTTCTGACATTCCTAATATCCTCCTTGAAGAGGATGATCTCCTTGGAGAAGAGCTATGACAAAGCATCATGTTTTTATAGTGACCACTCGAGGGCAAAGATCCTCTACCGATGATCCGTCTCACGACCTCAAGGAGGCTGACCGTCATGAGCCCGTAGAGGTTCAGAATGCCCCTGTGATTGACCAAGGGGGCCCTACCCCTGAGGAGACTATCACCCTTTTACAGGGTCAGATAGCAATCCTCACTGCACAGATTGCTACATTACAGGCCGACCGGGCTGGGTCCGACATAGCCTCACCCCCAACACAGATAGAGACACGTTTATTGAAGCCCGTCACGTCGCCTGAACCGGCAAGACCTGTTCGTGTTACCTCTTCTGATATCGCCCAAAATCAGCAAGCACAGTCTGACTCGCATCTGCAGTCTTTAATAGATGCAAAAGTAAAGGCCGCCTTAGCAGTACAACAGGGAGAGCCATAGTGCATCGAGGCAGGCCTTACCCCGAGCCGTATGAATACATACCGTATCTTCCAAGCTTTGTGCCTCTGTGTTTTACTCCTTTCGAGGGAGTTGGGAATCCTCACCAGTGCATCGCTCAGTTCCGGGCGTTATGCTGCAACGTCGGAAATAACGACGCCTTACTCCTCTGCCTTTTTGTTACTAGTTTAGGGGGATTTTCTTTTGAATGGTATGCCGATTTGCCAAACGGTACCTTCAGAATGTTCTCCGAACTAGAAGATGCGTTCATAAAATGTTTCGCTAGGGCACATCACCAAGTCACTCTGAGCGACCTAATCTTATCTCACAAGGAAGCTAACTAGCCCTTAGTAGACTTCATTATCCGATGGCGCAACTTGAGCATGAAGTGCGAGCCACTCCTTCAAGAGCAGCACGTCGTCGCGCTCCTTATGGGCAAAATCAAGGGTCTGATCTCTGTTTTGCTCAAGATCACCCCCATCAAAACCTTTGAAGTCTTGATAGAAAGAGTGGCCAGCTTGCAGAACAGTGCAGAATCTTTAATGTTAAAATCGGATGATAAGGCTAAAAACAGAAAGCCCTTTTCAGCCTTCCCTGTCAGGAGAAGGGAAGAAAGCTTAGCCTTGACGACAGTCGATGATAGGCTAAAAAGGCCCATCCTGTCCGCTGAGCAAGCTCGCCCCTCTTCTCAAAAATGGAAGGGTCAATCCTCAGATCAGAAGAAATCTCGATCATATTCATTCAAAAGAGATTGCCTCAAAAGGATCTTCAAAAATCTCCTCAAACAGGGGATGCAACTTCCCAGTCCAAAGAAACAAGAAGAAGCAGATAAGGTTCAGGAGCCTGATTACTATCCCTACCATCGACACTTGAGCCATGTACTTGAGGATTGCTATGTTTTCAAAAATTGGCTTAAAGCTTGCTACCAGGCAGGTGAGATAGAAATCCCAGAGCCGTACCTGGAGAAGCCCTCTACACGAGGATCAGTCAAAGTCATTACGACCGTTCCAGCTACTTTTGCTACTATTCCTACCACAGATGATGTTGTTAATGTACTCCCTTTTCTTTTTGCTACTGATATGAGCTCAGTGCAGGAGCTTGTTCCCTCTGAAGCATTTTGTACTACTGTTAAAGTAATGAAGGAAGAGGTTTTTGAGTTTTTTTCTGCGTTTGTGGTTAGATCGCACGGTTCCGATGCAGATGTTTTTAGTGAAGAAGACGAGCAATATCCATTGTTGCCCTCTTTTGATGGCGCTTACCGCATCTGTGATGACTTGAGTGATTTGTTTGAAGATGTAAGTGAAACGTCTATCCCTCTTGTCACTTCCATGGATCCTGCTCCCTTGGCATGTCCCACTGAGAGTGACCTCGTTGGGTCCCCTGATGAGGATATCCAGGAAATTGGCTTGCAAAGCGGCAAACTCCTTCCACCAAGGATGGTTAACCCCGCCTCATTCACACGAGATAGGAAGATCATCACCCAGGAGGTAGATGACCCCACTGAAGCTCCTACCTAAAGCAAGGAGGCTAAAAAACATACCAGCAAGATAGATTACAATGTGTTAGCGCACCTGAAAAGGTTGCTAGCGTCATTAAGCATCTATGATGCCCTCCTGTTGTCCTCTGAATTGAGGGAGACTTTAGTGAAAGCTCTTTTGGAGCGTGAAGTTTTTCACGCTTACTACACGGAAGAGAGATTGAAGGAGATAGATTTTCCACAAGAGATAGCTACCGTTAAATTTTCTGAGGAAGATTTATTATTGGGCACTGCAGACCACAACCGCCCTTTGTATATAATGGCGATGGTATACAGTACAGCACTAAACCGTATATTAGTTGACCCCGGTGCTTCCGTCAACATCATTCACGTATGCACTCTTGAGTTGCTCTCACTGGGCACGCGACGGCTGTGCTCCGATAAAATCATGNACTCCTTCAAGAGCAGCACGCCGTCGCGCTCCTTATGGGCAAAATCAAGGGTCCGATCTCTGTTTTGCTCAAAATCACCCCCATTAAAACCTTTGAAGTCTTGATAGAAAGAGTGGTCAGCTTGCAGAACAGTGCAGAATCTTTAATGTTAAAATCGGATGATAAGGCTAAAAACAAAAAGCCCTTTTCAGCCTTCCCTTTAAGGAGAAGGGAAGAGAGCTTAGCCTTGACGACAGTCGATGGTAGGCTAAAAAGGCCCATCCTGTCCGCTAAGCAAGCTCGCCCCTCTTCTCAAAAATGGAAGGGTCAATCCTCAGATCAGAAGAAAGATCATATTCATTCAAAAGAGATTGCCTCAAAAGGATCTTAAAAAATCTCCTCAAACAGGGGATTCAACTTCCCAGTCCAAAGAAATCAGAAGAAGCAGACAAGGTTCAGGAGCCTGATTACTGTCCCTACCATCGGCACTTGGGCCATGTACTTGAGGATTGCTATGTTTTCAAAAATTGGCTTGAAGCTCGCTACCAGGCAGGTGAGATAGAAATCCCAGAGCCGTACCTGGAGAAGCCCTCTACACGAGGATCAGTCAAAGTCATTATGACCGTTCCAGCTGCTTTTGCTACTACTCCTGCCACAGTTGATGTTGTTAATGTACTCCCTTTTCTTTTTTGCTACTGATATGAGCTCAGAGCAGGAGCCTGTTCCCTCTGAAGCATTTTGTACTACTGTTGAAGCAATGAAGGAAGAGGTTTTTGAGTATTTCTCTACGTTTGTGGTTAGCTCGCACGGTTCTAATGCAGATGTTTTTAGTGAAGAAGACGAGCAATATCCATTGCTGCCCTCTTTTGATGGCGCTTACCGCATCTGTGACAACTTGAGTGATTCGTCTGAAGATGTAGGTGAAACGCCTATCCCTCCTGTCACTTCCATGGAGCCTGCTCCCTTGGCATGCCCCACTGAGAGTGACCTCGTTGGGTCCCATGATGAGAATATCCAGGAAATTCGCTTGTGAAGCGGCAAACTCCTTCCACCAAGGATGGTTAACCCCGCCTCATTCAGACGAGATAGTGAGATCATCACCCAGGAGGTAGATGACCCCCCTGAAGCTCCTGCCCAGAGCAAGGAGGCTAAAAAACGTACCAGCAAGATAGATTACAATGTGTTAGCGCACCTGAAAAGATTGTCAGCGTCATTAAGCATCTATGATGCCCTTCTATTGTCCTCTGAATTGAGGGAGACTTTAGTGAAAGCTCTTTTGGAGCCTGAAGTCTTTCACGCTTACTATACGGAAGAGAGATTGAAGGAGATAGATTTTCCACAAGAGATAGCTACCGTTACCTTTTCTGAGGAAGATTTATTATTGGGCACTGCAGACCACAACCGCCCTTTTTATATAACGACGATGGTATACGGTACAGCTCTAAACCGTATATTAGTTGACCCCGGTGCTTCTGTCAACATCATTCACGTATGCACTCTTGAGTTGCTCTCACTGGGCACGCGACGGTTGTGCTCCGATAAAATTATGTTGAATGGCTTCAACGAAAAAGGGCAGAAGACTCTGGGGTCCATAACCCTTCCTCTCCAATTCGGAGACTTTAAAAGCAAAGCAAAGTTTCACGTCATTGACGGGAATATGTCCTTTAGAGCCTTGCTCGGACGACCGTGGATTCATGAACATGGGATGTTACCTTCGACCCTCCATCAGTGCATCAAATACATGCGTGGAGGAGAAGAGTTTTCCATTTCGAGTGATATCGAACCCTTCTCCGTAAACGAGGTCGGTGTATATGATGATGCTAAATATTATGTTCCTAATAACAAAGCATCATTACCTTCTTCTAGTTCCACGAGAGGTCTGCGCGACCCTCCACCTTTTACCCCTCGTCTAATCAAAGCAAGGAAACAACAGAGTGGGAGGAAAGGCCATGCACTCCGCTTACGACGGGATCCGCTAGAAGGCTCCCCACTTTGCCGACCTCTAGAATCATAATATGTATTGATTCTGATATGGATTTGGAGACACAAGAAGCCTTCAAAATGGGCGAGCCTGGATATTCGCAAGGTACCACTCTAGGCAATTCTGATGAAGAGATTCCTTNCTTCAAAAGCGAAGCCAAGTTTCACGTCATTGACGGGAATACGTCCTTTAGAGCCTTGCTCGGACGACCATGCATTCATGAACATGGAATGGTACCTTCGACCCTGCATCAGTGCATCAAATACATGTGTGGAGGAGAAGAGTTTTCCATTTCAGGTGATATCTAACCCTTCTCCGTAAACGAGGTCAGTGTATATGACGATGCTGAATATTATGTTCCTACTAACAAAGCATCATTACCTTCTTCTAGTTCCACGAGATGTCTGCGCGACCCTCCTCCTTTTACCCCTCGTCTAATCAAAGGCAAGGAAACAACAGAGCGGGAGGAAAGGTCTTGCACTCCGCTTACGACGGGATCCACTAGAAGGCTCCCTACTTTGCCAACCTCTAGAATCATAATATGTATTGATTCTGATATGGATTCAGAGGCAGAAGAAGCCTTCCAAATGGGCGAGCCTGGATATTTGTAAGGTACCACTCTAGGCAGTTCTGATGAAGAGATTCTTTGGTCGCCGTCACTGGCGATGGTCCCTTGCCTGACCAAATTAAAATTATCGGACGAAGTGTTGACTATCAACCCAGTGCCACAAGGCTACTTCAGAGATCTGACGACCAGACGTGCTACCACAGTTGAAGATCTTAAAACTTTCTATGTACCTCCTAGGCCCGGGGCTAGGAAGAAGGAAATTTTGTTTTACAAAGTCGATCCTTATGTAACCAATTCTAATGTAACGCCTCTATGTCATGATAATGGAAAATTAGAGGACATACCTCTTTCGTATTATTGTTTGCCTATCATTTATAATTTGTTGGATGATGGGTTACTGCCTGAAAGATGGCCTGTTCGTCAAGCTAAATTCTGTAGGGCTATGTGGCAGGATAGACTCCCAGGAGATAGATCTGGGTTGGGATATGTCAAGAGGCGGGGCGATGCCAAAGGCTCTAAAGCCTCATGCAAGATGATCTCCTCGTCTAATGATGAAGAGGTTGAGGTCAAAGAGGCCCCTCCTGAGCTTGAGGATGGCGTTTCTTCGACCGTGGACGAGTTGGTCGAAGTCAATTTAGGCACGACCGACGACCCTCGTCCCACTTATATTAGTAAGCTCCTGTCCGCCACCATGGCCGCCAAAATCACAGAGATTCTCAAGGAGTTTTGAGATTTCCTTTCTTGGAGCTATTCTGAGATGCCCGGTTTAGCCCCAGAGATTTTTGTCCACAATCTCTCTATTGATCCAAGTGCCACCCTCGTGAAACAAACGCCTCGGAGGATGCGGCCCGAGATTGAGCTAAAGGTTATTGAGGAAACCAAAAAGCTCATTGAAGCTAGCTTCATTAGGGAAGTTTCCTACCCCACTTGGCTCGCAAATACTGTACCCGTTCGAAAGAAAAACGGGCAGATACGAGTCTGCATTGACTTTCGGGACTTGAATAAGGCTTGCTCGAAGGACGACTTCCCCCTATCGATCCCAGAGTTGATGGTAGATGTCGCTTCGACACATGCAATGTTCTCCTTCATGGATGGCTTGTCTGGATACAAATAGATCCGGATGGCTCCGCAGGAAGAACAACATACAGAGTTCCATACGCCCATTAGCGTCTTTTGTTATAAAGTCATGCCCTTCGGTCTCAAAAATGTTGGGGCGACCTATCAGCGTGCCATGACTCATATCTTCAAAGACTTGCTACATCACGAGGTAGAATGTTATATCGACGATGTAGTGGTTAAAAGTCAATCCGAAGAGGATCATCTTATGGATCTAAGGATCGTCTTTGAACGCCTTAGAAAATTTGAACTAAAAATGAACCCGTTGAAATGCGCTTTCGGCGTCTCTTCCGGGAAATTTTTGGGCTTCATAGTTCGACATAGGGGTATAGAGATTGACCCTAGTAAAATCAAATCCATCATAGAGATGGAACCTCCTAGAAGCTTAACACAATTACGCTCCCTGGAAGAAAAACTTGCGTTTATAAGGAGGTTTATTTCAAATCTCTCTGGGCGTTGTCATCCTTTCTCTGCTTTGGTAAAGAAAGATGCCCGTTTCTGCTGGGATAGAGCATGTCAGAACACTTTCGATGATATCAAGTGCTACCTGCTTAATCCACCAGTGTTGGATGCTCCTGTCTTTGGGAAACCCCTCGTACTCCACATCGTCACTCTTGACGAGTCTGTAGAAGCTTTATTGGCCCAAGTTAACAAGGACGGGAAAGAGGGTGCCCTATATTACCTTAGTCGGCGCCTCATCCCGACCGAAATGAAGTACCCGCCAGTTGAAAAACACTGTCTGACACTGATATTCTCGGTGCAAAAATTGAGACATTATATGCTCTCGCACCATATTGATTTGATCTCAAGAGTAAACCCCTTGCAGTACCTGATGACTCGCCCTGCTCTAGCCGGGCGATTGGCGAGATGGACTATGCTCTTGTCGCAATTTGATATATCATATATTCCTCAGCGAGCAGTCAAAGGGCAGGCTCTAACTGATTTTCTAGCGGTACATCCCATCTCAGCGGACTCGCCGCTAAATGATAACTTTCCGGATGAGCATCTGCTATTCGTTGATTCCCTTGAGTGGGAACTCTATTTTGATGGAGCTTCTTCCTTAAAGGAAGACCTATCAGGGCCCCTCCCAAGGGTGGAGGCCGGCATCGGTCTCATTTTTGTTTCTCCTGAGTGGGGCTTCCTTCGCTATTTTTATAGCTCAACGGAACCCTACACCAACAACGAGGCAGAATATGAGGCCTTAATCCTTGGATTGGAATTAGCCGTCCAAATGAACATATGGAGGATCAAAGTTTACGGGATTTCACAACTCACCAAGTATTGGGAACCTACAAAGTCCTCAAGCCGGATCTCTTAATCTATCACAAGAGAGTTATGGCATTATTAGAACACATCCCCGATGTCACCCTAGTAAGAATTTCTCATTCCCTAAACAGCAAGGTTGATGCTCTAGCTAAGCTTGCTAAGGAACTGTCAAGTCCTACTGGTGGTCCTGTGACAGTTGTGATCCAAGACAGGAGGGTCCTGTCACCAATTTCTCTTGAACCTCCAGATGTAACCCCTCTAGGAAGTGAAGGTGTAGTCTTATCCGCTTCTGACGAGTCACCCGACGTTTGGCGCAAAGCCATCACATCGTATCTAACGAAGGGCATACTTCTAGATGACCGCTCTCTCGCTACCCAAATACAAAGGAGAGCATTGTCTTTTACCCTCCTAAATGATATCCTTTACCGGCGCTCATTTGACCAAATGTGGCTACGGTGCGTTGGGAAAGAAGAAATTCAGAAAATCTTGGTTGAAGTCCATGATGGTTTGTGCGGGTCCCATCAGTCGGACCCCAAAATGAAAGCCAAGATTAAAAGGCTTGGGTATTACTGGCCTTCGATGACCCTTGACTGCATAGATTATGCCAAGCGGTGCCATCATTGCCAAGTTTTCAGCCCAATACCTCATCAATCCCCAAATGTACTGCACCCGACAGTAGCATCCTGGCCATTTGAGGCTTGGGGAACTGATATTGTAGGGCCTATCGACCCTCCGTCCTCTAAGGGACATCGCTTTATATTAGCAGCCACCGACTACTTTTCTAAGTGGGCGGAAGCCGTTCCTTTGAGGGAGGTTAGGGCTGAAAATGTGCTACATTTTCTAAAGAATAATATAGTGTATCATTTTGGCGTGCCACGACGGATCATTTTCGATAACGGCTTGGCCTTCAAGAATACTAAGATCAATCGATTCGCACGTCGGTATCAAATCGATTGGAGATATTCCACGATATACTATCTGAGGGCTAATGGTCTAGCTGAAGCATTCAACAAGACCCTTGTGAATCTCATAAGAAAAACCCTTCATGCTAACAAGAAGGAATGGCATGAGAGACTATACGAGGCGTTGTGGGTGTATCGTACGACATACCGTACTCCCACCGGCTCCACCCCTTACGCTTTGACGTTTGGGTCCGAACCAGTCCTTCCTCTGGAAGTCGAATTGCCTTCGTTGCGGGTTGCTATAAGCAACAACATCACCAGCAATGACAACTTTTGACTGAGGCTGGAAAAGCTTGATAGCCTCGAAGGGCTTAGACTGCAGCCTCAACAAAACCTTGAGTTGTATCGCTCTCGCATGGCCAGAGCTCATGACAGATAAGTGAGACCAAGAACCTTTATAGCTAGAGATTTGGTGTTAGTTCTACGCCGCCCAATCGTGTCTCATCGTCAAAGTCATGGCAAGTTTGAACCCACTTGGGAAGGACGTTTCGTGATCGACAAAGTTTACAAAGGAGGAGCCTACTTGCTGATCGACACAGACGGGTCTCACCCGATGCCCCCTATCAACGGGCGATACTTGAAGAAATATTTTGCCTAGTCTCTTTTGTTTGTACTCATTGTACTTTGATGGGAAGTTATCTTTAAGTACTTGTACTTTGTAATCTGCATTTACGGAGCATTAAAGAATGTGCGTTTTGTTGCATTCTCATTAGATGAACTGCTTGTGATGATGGCCTTGCATCTAACAATACACCATTTGTAATTCACAACAACTTTTGGTAGAAGAAACCATGTGTTTCTCTTAATTTAATTGTCAGCTCGCATTTCGGGCAAAGTGGAAGTCCTACAAGCGGCTTATACCAGGTGCAACCACCAATTTTTATGAGAGAAGCCTCGCCTTTCTCTTACATTGCCCTTCATCGATCCGCCCTACGCAGGGTCCGAAGGCTATCACGCCCGCTCGTCGAGAGTATGGTTGATATACACGTCTCGTCCGTCCTTATGAATGTGGAACGTGTGTTTGTACCACTCGCTCTGAGTGGATGTAGTTGAAATCCTCTTATGGAGGTAGTTTAGCTTAAAGGCTATACATTCACATGGGAGAGATATCGGCGATCCGACCCCGCCCTTTTATTCCCCGCGGTATGGGCTGCTTTGGTCACCGCATCAGGAAAAAGGTATGTAACATTGGTGGTAACACTTAGATTACTTGGCCAGTTTGTGCCTAGGCGGAGTATTTTGTACACCCGCATTAAAATCCTAAATTGGATCATCATGATCACTTTTTGGACAAGAGCTCATTCTATGTGAGTTGGTTTGCTTTATATATCTGACATCTGCCACTTCTAGAACCATGCGACGTTCTAATTAGCTCTTTCATGGGGACGTCTTGTCGCATGACAAGCCTTTGGCTCCATAGTCATATGTTTTAATGTTACTCGAGCCATGCGACATACTAGTCAGCTCTATTACGAGAACGTCTAGTCTCTGGACATATTAGTCTTTATCGCCACATACCGCGAAGTTGCGCACGGTGGGGACTGCTTGGCTCAGCCTCAGCGACCTATCTCAAATTGCTAGACTGCTTTGTCCACCTAGCATGTTATGCCTCTCGAACTTCATGACGTCCTAGTCAGCTCTTTTATAAGGGTGGTCTGTCTTACGTCAACCCTTTGGCTTCATAGCCAAATGCTCTGATGCTTCTCGGACCACATGACATTCTAGTCAGTCCTTTTTACGAGAATATCTCGTCATTCAATGATTTAGCTTTGGTGCTCGGCTTCCTAGCCAACCTTTGCTACCTCTCAGGTGATGATGTAAAATTCTCAGTTTCATCACAAATGTAGTGCGGGTGTTGAGGCACGCACCTCGATCGGTTCGCAGGAGGGATCAGAGTCTCATGACTCTCCTTCCTAACTGATCAATGCGGACTAGCACTCGAAGGAGAGCCGAAGTCCGTTGGCATTCTCCTTTCGATCTAGTCAACCTGTTACCACTTAATAAGCGATGTGAGGCCCATGGCATTCCTCATTAAAGTGACAGGAGGCTTCCTAGCCAACCTTCCTTCCTCTCATGAGCGACTTAAGATACATACGATAGTCCTCATCGATGGAGCACGGGTGTTGAGGTACGCACCTCGATCGGTTTGCAAAAGGGATCAGAGCCTCATGACTCTCCTTCCTAACTGATCAACGTGGACTAGTCCTCAGAAGTGAACTTTACGGCACCCCTTCTCGATCTAGTCAACCTGTTACCGCTTAGTGAGCGATATAAGTCCCCATGGCATTCCTCATTAAAGTGACGGGAGGCTTCATAGGCAACCTGCCTTCTATACATGAGTGACGTCTAGCCCAACAGTCCTCATTGATGAAGCGCGGACATTCAAGGGTCTAACCCCTCAGTGTTGTGTGGTCATGCCCCTGCGGCCCCTGAACCACCAACTTGATTCACGTCTCAATGACCTCTGAACTCACCCCTAGGTCATGCCTCTATGCCTCTGATCCTGTTTTTCATTGTGGTTACGCCTCTACGGCCCCTGAACCACAATGTTGGGTCATGCCTCTACGGCCCCTGAACTCATTTGTAGGTCATGTCTCTACTACTCCTGAACCTACCGGGCGTGGTCATGCCTCTACGGCCTCTGAACCCATTGTTGGGATGGATATAAGTCCCATGTGCATTCCTCCCCATACTTTTAAAAGCGGATATGGCTCTCGTGGCTTTTCCTTCCTAGAATACTTGGCTCTTTTTTATCGCTTAGGCTACGTAGCTTCATTACTAACCTGGGCTTGATAAAAAATTGAGCATCTTCCAACAAGTGCACTGTGCTTTGACTGCGCAGCATACTTGTTAGGGGTCCTTTGTTGGCATCAATTTTTTGATGTCACGAGTATAGGGTGTCCACCTGCATGACTCGGGATAGCTTATGGCCGGTCCTTAGCCATCCAATAATTAGACACCCACCTGAGACCTTGCGCTGCGTGTTGAGGGGCACGTTTCCAGGGTCATTTTGCTAGGCTTTGGCTTTCACTTATGTGAAGGCCGGTCGGCATTTGGCACATCAAATGACTCTGATCATGGCGAAAAATATTATGTGTCGCGTCACGCGTGAAATTGGCATGATCATTACCGAGGTCGTCCAGATGACCCCGGACGACGAAACGGATTACGCGATCATGTCCGGAATGTCGATTTTACTTAGAAAGGACGTTCAGTTAGCTACGACTTTGCGGGCGAGTCTAAAATACATGAATTATTATTTTTTAGCCCGATCGTTGGAAAGGTGATCCGAGCGGCCTCAAGCGACCCCGAATTGCAAGATAGACCGCGTTAACGTGCCCGAATTGTCGTTCTTACCTAAGTTGGACGTTCGTTACGTCACAATTTCGCAGACAAATTAAAAAGCATATATATATATATATGAAAATTATCGTTTTTGACTTGATAGTCGAAAAAGGTGGTCCGGACGACCCCGAATGAAGAAAAAGACATCGCCAATGCATCCGGAACGTCTGCTTTAGTCAGAAAGGACATTCACTCCGCCACGATGACGTATACGTGTGAAGNGGCCGCCTCGGCCCGGGGAGCAATTCACTTCGCTCCGACTGGCCGCCTCGGCCCGATGAGCATTTCACTTCACCTCGACTGGCCGTCCTGGCCCGGCAAGCATTTCACTTCGCGTCGATCGGAGCCCCGACCCAGTGAGCATTTCACTTCACCTCGACCGGCTGCCTCGGCCCAGCGAGTGTTTCACTTCACCTCGACCGGCCGCCCCGGCCCGACGAGCATTTCACTTCACCCCCACCGGCCACCCCGGCTTGACAAGCATTTCACTTCACTTCAGTTGGCTCTCCCGAGCCAGTTGGTATGACACTTTAGCGCGACTGATGCCTTGATCCGGTTGACTAACTATTTGCACCATCATACTATCTTTCACGCATATTTACATTTTTTTTTACATATTGTAATGCATATGTAGGGTCACATCACTGCATCCTGCTCTACATTCGGTTGTCTGCATGATTTTGGTCATATACTTAGGCTGCACATTCTCTTCAGGCCTTTGCCGCCATGGCACGCCTACCGTTTACAGGTCACTGCCCTATCGGCACACCTCTTGGGGCCATTGCCACCACGGCATGCTATCCTCATTGGGCAGCCGCCACCATTGCATGCCCACCTCGTTAGGTCACTGCCACCTCGGCATACCCCTTTGGGTCGCTGCCGCTTTGGTGTACCCCTTGGTCCGCTGCCACTACGGTATGCTCACCTCTGTTCGAGTCCCTGCCCCATGGTACACTCATTCCTTATATAATTTGATTGTTCAATTGCATTTGCATGTTCAAATGGATAGTGAGCCAGACCCGTTAGGAGAGCGACTCCCTCGTTGGTCGCGATGCCTTAACGAGCATTGCTCGTCGGGTCGATCCGGAGGAGCAATGCGAGTTAAGTCATCGGGATTGACATGAGTATGACTGTGCTAAGAATCCAATGGATCTAAATGATGCCACCTCCTTTCATGACATCCTCTAGATCTCTTGGATCCTTAGGATGGGGCCGGATGGACGACCCCATCAAAGTCATATCATACCCATACTCACCCCGCACTCAGATATTAGGTTGACGCACTTTTCGTTAGATGGTGTGCTATGCTAGGGCTTAGGGTGCTAGGTAGTATTTTTTGACACCTCTGGTTATTGTTGTGTGATACGTTGTTTTGTGCTAGCCATGTGTCACTTTCCTGCTTTTTTCGGAGTGCTTGCATGCTTTCTTGTATGTGATAGTATGTTAGGGCGATCTTCTGCAGGTGTCGTGCCTACTTATACACACTCACACAGGGCTATTATGGGGGAGCATATAATGATTTCTAATCATTTGCTTGCAGGTGCTTTTTAGCTCCCTCTATTATAAGGCACGGCTTGTTATTTTGCGATGCATGGCGTGCCCGCTAATATTCATTTTCTGCAGGTCGAGTCTTTATTTTTCAAATGTATTTGATAGTCCTAGGAGAGTCTGTATTGGAAATAAGGTACGTGCACATGTTTTGAGGTGGATGACGCGTCGAACCATCTGACGAGGACCAGGAGCAGCAGCTCGTGTCCCGTACCTTAAGTCCAAATTTTACATTATTGTATAGACTTAGGACCGGGCATGTATATGCGGAGTACGGCCGGCTTTACTGCTTTCACTGGATTATGTTGCCGGTCCAGTGGCATTTGGCCTGTTTATATATTCTTCTGGTATGTTTTCTTTCTCTTTCTCTTTCTCTTCTCGCGTGCCTTTGCATGTTGGAGCGTTTTATATTGTTTCTTTCTGTGTATCTGGGATCTCACGATGCAACATAGACTCATAAGGATTTAAATTCCTAATTTTTCTATTAAAAAAAACCCTAAATAAAATATTCAAGATAATTAAAATTTAGGATTAAAATATTCAGGATTTAAAAAATTGCAACATTTACTTTCCTGCATATATTAATAGGACCTCCACAGTGCTTAAGGACCGCTCTAGATAACTTCATTCATATTTGCATGTCCCGAGGAGGAACCCCCATGCTTCTTCAATCTGACTGTCCCAGCATACCTTTTATAGGTGGTTGTCTAGTGTGCCTAGGATGTTAGAAGGCTCCCCGACCCAGACGGGGTATAAGTCCTTTTGTTGGGAGTGTTTCCAGCTTTGCAGCTGAACCTCCACTTTCTTTTCTTTCTTGAGGCATTCTCGCCACTTCGGCAGGCATAAGTCCCACCTTTTGGAGTTCCAGCTGATAATCATAGGATAGAGTTTCGTTCCTTTGACCTTAGGGCTACCGGAGTTCCCGTGGACGACGCAATTCACGGATTGCTGACCGGGGATCCCAGGTCGTGTTGGGTCGACTACCTTCACGACTAGGTAGACTTAAGTTCCTAGTATCTTGGAATGACGGGTCTGTGATACCCCGACCCAGTTACCTCTACCTCTTAGGACCATCCTTGCCTACTTTTTGACCACCTCCGTTGAGCCTTGTCTCTTCTTTTGCCTTTGTTGAAATCATCCCGGCGGCCCGATGACCGATGAGCTACTGCTCGTTTGGGATACGATGATTTGTCCTCTGCCCTTACGTTTCGGATGTGCTTTTATGTATTGGGACTTCCCATTGGGATGACACAATTATTTCGTAGGTTTTGTATGCTGATGAGTACGCAATCCACATGGGAACCATGAGAGACTCACTTCTCGCCCCGTGGTTTAGCTAGAACTTTGAAGCATCAGGACATTCCTCCTACGGGATAACCTCCCTTGACGACCCCGTGCTAGTTGTCATTTTTTTAGGTAAGCAAAACTCCTTTTATTGAGAGTATTCTTGGGTATCCCTCAAGATGCAATTAACCAAGTGTGATACGTCCCCTTGGGAGTGCTCTTGGTCCCATAACAGGCACATACACCTGAATCTCTGGTTATGCGTAGTCTACGTAGGTATTCTTTCTCGGATATCAGTTTAAGGTGCTTTCGCCTGATCTTGTTTGGACCATCACTCTTAACCTATCCTTGCGAGGTTTACCGCACGTAGGCTCTCCACGTTTTGTTTTCTCTCTTGTTTGTTGTTTTGTCGTATGTCCCTTCTTATTCGTTTCCTCTCTTCGATTCACATATATGATTCGGGAGGGAGATTTATTCGAATGGGGGAAGTATACAACGATCGACAGGCTGGCGACTCCTAAAATAAAAGAGCGAAAAACAAATGAAAACATACTTTCTTTTAAGACTTTGTCCAAACTGTATTCCACCCATCTTCGATTGCATAAGGATCGATCGAAACAATAGGATCAACCAAAAGTGTATTGATTGAATCTTATCCAGGGTCTTTCATATACTCTTTCGGGATCGTTATGTTCCCGTCCCTGAGATTATATTGCAACCAATTCTTGAAAGAAAAGCAATTCTCCAAAGTATGTCCAATCATTCTATGATTTGAGCAATATAATGGGTGATCCTTCTTGTTAACCTCATTGGGCTTCTTTGGTTCTGACAAGCTAAATCCCGATTTCTTGATCAGATTGCGAAACACTTTACCATTTGCTTCATCTTTAAAAGGATATACTATGTTCAAACGCTTTGTCAGGGTTGGAATTGATATATTATTTGTCTGATAAGTCTTCTATTAGGATGATTGTGTACGGTATTGCTGAGGAGGCTGATGGCTCGGCTGTGGTTGTTCAACTTTTATCTCCAATGGCTGCTTACCCTTATCAATAGTTGCAACAGTCCCGAACTTTTTCTTGAAGACTTTTGCGGGTCTCTGTTTTTCAAATTTCTCAATAAAACCAAGTTGTTTTGCTTCCTCTTGAAGACTTCCGACTTTACTAAGTAATTTTTCAAAAGTTTTAATCATGAACCCCTGGACGAGGAAAGCAATTGGTCCATGAATACTCTTTAATAGGATTTCAATCGCATGTTGTTCTTGAAGTTGCGGTTCACATTTCATGCTTAAATTCCTCCAATGCAAGATGTAATCCACTAGAGTTTCATCTGTTCTTTGTTTCTCGATCAATAGTGAAATGGTGTCGAGCCCCGACAAATCATTTAATGAAGAGATCTTCTAATTCTGCAAACATTTTAACGAAACCATTTAGCAGTTCTGCATTCCAATCAAATGCCTCTTCTGATAGGCTACTGACAAACTGTTGGAAGAGTAGAGCATCATTTCCCCTGCATTGCAACAACTGACGCGAAAATGTGCCACATGTTTTCAAGGGTTTCCTGTTCCATCAAATTTTTAAACAGAGGTGGTACAAAACCCTTGGGATATTGTACAGCGTCAAATTCTTCAGGATATGGTCTACCCCTGAGAATTGATGCACCGCCTTTGGATTGTATCAAGGTTTCTTTCACCCGTTGTTCTATCATACTTTTAATGTCCTTCTCAAGTATCGAATTCTGGACATCATCTTTCTTACCTTGTTCTTCTTTATTAACAGAAGTGGATTCCTTTTTATTATCATCCCTCTGTACCACGTCCGGTTGGTTTACCTCAACAGGCACTATCTTTGGAGACTGTGGTTGGATTTGTAAAGTCATAATAGCGGCCATCATTTCTTCCATTTTTGCTTTCATGTACTCCATCTGCTCATCTTTTTGCTGAATAATCTTCTGCAATATTTCCACAGCACTCTCCTCTCCCTGTGCCTCTTGTAAGGATGAAGATGCTCTGGTTTCTACCACATTTATTTCAGCTAAATCCTCATCCATATAATCAGTCAAATCTTCTTCATCATCCAATTCATTTTCCCTGTCTTTAAAAAACTACTTAATGTCTTTTATGAGCTTTTCCAACTTTATTTCAATTAGGTCGTTTTTGGACACCTTAGGATCAGTCTGTGACAACTAACAAGCAACGTTTTCAGTGGCAATTGCAGCGGCCAACACATCACATGTAGAACTTTCTCTGGAATTTTCCATCATGGGATCTTCCGTATGTGTTGGTTCAACGAATTTAGGTTGTCACACCATCTTCTCAGATACAACTATCTTCGGGTCAAGTGACTTATTGGTGACATCCATATGCTAAGAATCGGTGGGCCCCCTAGTGTCTGAACCAGACACTTCAACATATAATCTTTTACTAGTCATTGATCTTTCTGAACATGGTAAGGGCTTATCTTGTACCCTAGGTACACTTATTTTTGGCCCAAGACGATATTTAATGGGTTTTCATCCCCTAAATTTTGAGGAAAGAATGGCGGTAGGAGTGACGATGACAAAAATGGGAGGAACACGGGCTCCCAAACGTTGTCTGACAGGAATCCTTGGTGGTCGTGGAGTGGCAGAGGCAAAACTTAAATGACGATCATCTGAACGGACTTTCCGAGAGGTTTGCAGAAGTAAACCTTTTCGCCTTTTCTCAAATTTCTCTGTAGTTTGCAAAATGAACTTATCATTCCTCAGTATATGTCTCCTCATTTGGGGTAACACAGCGCATCCCATCCTATCGAGGATTTCATCAACCGAACACCTTTCTTTCTTTGCCAGCTTCTCAAAGACCATACAAACTCGCGTTAATGGCATGAATCATTTGGTCTTTACTTGATTATTATGGTGATAGAATTGATACGGTGCATCAGTGATCTTCTAGACATCCTCTTCATCAAGAGCAGCAGACAGTGGATGAAACCTGCCCCTTCTTAAGAGATGGGAGGTCTTGGGTAATCTAATTTCTTCATCTTTATCCAAAGAAATCAAGGTAATAACCTTGGTAGCTTTTACTTTCTTGATCTTAGCTATTCTTCAGTTCTTGTTCCTTCTCTGAGTCCTTGCTAGAGGTGCAAACCTCGAACTAGACTCTATTTAAAACACAGAAGGTGTCGTCAATAACATTGAACCCTCCACAGCGACAAGCTCATCATCTACCTGAATCTCCTTCCCTTTAAGTCGAGCAGGGAAAGTGATAGGAGCAGTGACTAGAGCGGTGGGGGTAGTAACATTTGTTTCCACGGTATCCTTGATAGTTTTAGCAATCTTTGTAATAGTAGTAACGTTCTTCTCAGCTGACATCCTTTTCAAAGGAGGGAACTCATGTGTCGACATCAGGTTGAATTCCACTATGGGTTCCACCATTTCAGAAATTTTATTTCTCAGTACAGCGACGGTAATGTCTCCAAACTTAATGTCAGTAGTGTCAAATCCTTATCCAAAGTGAATGATGGCTTTGTCAGGCAGCTCCTTCTTATTTACAGCCAAGTCCATTTCAGTGTCGAAGGAGAAGATCAACTTTGGTGTAGTCATTTTCTGTAATTTCAAATTTTCAGAAATTAGACTCACAATGCTTGCAGCCATGGTTGCAACAATTTAGGATGATTGTCTTGAATCAAATCAAATCCTTTAACTGAGTGTCTCTTTCGAGACTTATCCAAACAAGTTTCTTTATATATATGTACATCTTAAGCTTTATTTATAGGTTTTAAATAATCAAGTCAAAATGTCATAAATAAAGGAAAGAGTAGGACATGTAGGACATGTGTTCGTGATTTAAAGAGAAAGCTTCTCGAATCAAATTCACTCCTACGGATCGTCTCCTAAAATCTCACACCTAATTGGGAATTCACTCTATTTAAAATTTAAAGATTCTGGAACCTTTCTGTTTATGGGTGATTAAATAATGGCTCCAGAATCAGAGTTGACAATACCTACTCAAGGAATAAATGAGTGAAGTACATCAACAGAAGAATGATAGTTTGACCCATTAAGGGTATGGCCACACTACCGATGTTTGAAAACAAAACCTCTCGATCAAAATGGAGAGAGGAACTAATCCCCAGCGGAGTCACCAGAAATTGTCGGCTATTTTTCTTTCAAAAATAAGATTTTAAAATTTAAATTTAGAATTTAATATATATATATATAATTGACCCAAGGAAAATATATTGACATTTTCATACCTATTTTATACTGTTTTTTATGATATTGCACTTTAAAGAAAGGTATTTTTGATGTTTTGTAGCAGGAATGATGAATTAGGGTCATTGGAGCAAAAAATGCAAAAAGGAGCAAATTTGGCCAAAAGGACCAAAACGTGGAAATTTGAACTAGGCCACCGATGGCGCTCTCGATCCCGCCGACGATGAGTTTTTCTCGAGGCTACAGGAAAAAATTCTTCAGAAGCCCGCCGACGACGCCCTCGAGGCCGCTGACGGCGCGCTCGACAGTTAACCCTACTCAAGCTTTGGATACGGCCAAATTTTGAAGGAATGCTTAGGCAACTCTTGGGAAAGTTCATCCATAACTTTAAAAGACTATTTTGGCCGAAAATTGGAGAGCCTGGAGATGGAGCAAAAATCTAGGGAGTAAAGGAAGTGCTAGAGAGAGTTCCTAGAGATTAGAAAGGTTCCCCGTGGTGGTGTCCGCTGAGTTTTTGTTGTTTGTAGAGTGTAGAGATTTTAATTTAGGGTTAGTTGTGAGGAATTCTTTGAGAGATTGTAAGAGTGGAGGGAAAGTGAGAGATTTCTTCCTCCTTTCCGAGGGAAAGAATATAGGGAGTAAAGGAAGTGCTAGGAGAGTTCCTAGAGATTAGAAAAATTCCAATATTAGTGAGGAATTTTCGAGAGATTGTAAGAGTGGAGGGAAAGTGAGAGATTTCTTCCTCCTTGCTACTTCAAAAAGGAATTGCTTCGAGAGATTGTAAGAGTGGAGGGAAAGTGAGAGATTTCTTCCTCCTTGCCGCTTTGAAGAAGAATTTTCGAGAGATTGTAAGAGTGGAGGGAAAGTGAGAGATTTCTTCCTCCTTGCTACTTCAAAGAGAAATAGGAGGTGCTAGAGAGAGTTCATAGAGGTTAGAAAGGTTCCAATATTGTGAGGAACTCTTTAAAATTGTAAGAGTGGAGGGAAAGTGAGAGATTTCTTCCTCCTTGCTACTTCAAATTTTCGAGAGATTGTAAGAGTGGAGGGAAAGTGAGAGATTTCTTCCTCCTTGCTACTTCAAAAAGGAATTGCTTCGAGAGATTGTAAGAGTGGAGGGAAAGTGAGAGATTTCTTCCTCCTTGCCGCTTTGAAGAAGAATTTTCGAGAGATTGTAAGAGTGGAGGGAAAGTGAGAGATTTCTTCCTCCTTGCTACTTCAAAGAGAAATAGGAGGTGCTAGAGAGAGTTCATAGAGGTTAGAAAGGTTCCAATATTGTGAGGAACTCTTTAAGTTTGTAAGAGTGGAGGGAAAGTGAGAGATTTCTTCCTCCTTGCCGCTTTGAAGAGGAATTTATTGTAAGAGTGGAGGGAAAGTGAGAGATTTCTTCCTCCTTGCCGCTTCAAAGAGGAATTCTATGTGCTAAGAGTGGAGGGAAAGTGAGAGATTTCTTCCTCCTTGCTACTTCAAAGAGGAATTCTGTGTACTTTCTTCCTCCTTGCTACTTTGAAGAGGAATTCTGTGTGTTGTAAAGAAAGGAAGAGATTCACAGGAACTTCAAAAAGTGTTCTTGCGAAGAAACTAGAGATAACNAAAAAATATATATATATATATATATATATATATATATATATTTATTTATTTATTTAAATTTATATTTATATTTATATTTATATTTATATTTATATTTATATATGGGTTGCCTCCCATAAAGCGCTTGATTTAACGTCATCAGCCCGACATACCATTTAATTAGTTAGGTTGACTTAACATTAAAACTTCTTTAAATTGTAGTATGTGTCTTTCATAAAAATGTTTCAAATGATGCCCATTAACTTTAAATATCTTTCCAGTGTTAGGATTTTTAACAACAGTTCCATAATGATAGACTTTAATCACTTTAAATGATCCTAACCATCTAGATTTTAGTTTTCCTGTAAATAATCTCAATCTTGTATTATATAATAAAACTTTTTGTTCATGTTCAAACTTATTTTGAAGAATCTTCCGGTCATTCAATGTTTTCATTTTCTCCTTATAGATTTTTGCATTATCATATGCTTCATTTCTAATCTCCTCAAGTTCATTGAGTTCCAATAATCTTTTCTCACCAGCATCCTTTAAATTAAAATTAAATTCCTTAATAGCTCAAAATGATTTATGCTCCAATTCTACTGGTAAGTGGCATGTTTTTCCAAAAATAAGTCCATATGAGGACATTCCTCTCGGAGTCTTATAAGCATTTTTGTATGCCCATAATGCAATATCTAATCTAGCAGACCAATCTAATTTATAAGGATTTACAGCTTTTTCTAAAATTCATTTAATTTCATGATTTGATATCTCTACTAAACCGCTAGTTTGAGGATGATAAGCAGTAGAAAATCTATGCTTAATATCATATTTCTTAATAAGTTTTTTTTTTCTTTTATTTCAAAAATGAGATCCTCCATCAGTAATAATTACTCTCGGCATTTCATATCTTGTGAAAATATTTTTAATTAAAAATTTAGAAACACTCCGAGCATCACATCTAGGTACATCAATAACTTTAATCTATTTTGACTTATAATCAACAACAAGTAATATATATAAATTCTCAAATGAAGGCATAAATGGTCTCATAAAATCTAATCCCCACACATAAAAAATTTAACTTCTAATGTGTAATTTAGAGGGATTTCGGTTATTCTAGAAATATTTCCTACTCATTGACATCGATCGCATGTTTTAATATATTCATTAACATCTTTAAAAAGAGTAGGCTAATAAAATCTTGCTTGCAAAATCATATACGCAGTTCTATTCGTTCCAAAATGTCCTCCAAATTTAGAATCATGACATCTTTCAATTATTTGTTGAGTTTCCTCATAAGGCACACAACTTCTAATAATTAGATCTTTACATTATTTATATAGATATAGGTTATCCTAAAAGTAGAATTTTGAATCATATATAAATTTCTTTAATTGTGAGTTTTTGATATCATGTGGTAAACTTCACTTACAATATAATTTACTAAATCGACACACCACAGTACATTTATTTCATCAATACTATATAATTTTTCATCAGGAAAATTCTCAAAATTTCATTTACAAAATAAGTTAATATTTCTCTTTCTAGTCGAGACAAATTATCAGCTATTTGATGATTATCATTTCCCTTTCTATTAACAACGATAAAATCAAACTCTTACAATAGAAGTATTTATCTAATTAATCTTGGTTTAGCATCATTCTTTCGCAACAAGTATTTAATAGCAGAATGATCTGTATGCACTATACATTTACCTCCAATTAAGTAAGGTCTAAATTTATCAAAAGCATATATAATAGCGAGTAACTCTCTTTCAGTATTAGTGTTGTTAATTTGAGCATCATTTAGATTTTTACTAGCATAATATGTTACTTTAAAAACTTTGTTCTGCCTTTGTCCTAACACAGCCCCAATAGCATAATCATTATGATCACACATTATTTCAAATGGTTTCTCCCAATCAAGTGGAACTATTATAGGTGTAGTGATTAATTTTTCTTTCAATAGTTCAAATGCTTTCATGCATTTCTCATTAAAATCAAATTTTGTGTCCATTTCTAAAAGTTGGTATAATGGTTTAGTTATTTTAGAAAAAATTTTTATGTAATGCCTGTAGAAACCAACATGTCCTAAAAAGCTTCTTACCCCTTTAACATTAGTTGGAGGTGATAATTTTTCAATAACTTAAATTTTTGCATGATCTACTTTCATGCTATTTTCAAAAACTTTATGCCCAAATACAATTCCTCCAGCAACCGTAAATTGACATTTTTCCTAATTTAGTACTAGGTTGATTTTTACACATACTTCCAGAACTTTTTCTAAATTTTTTATACACAACTCAAATGAAGTGCCAAATACAAAAAAATCATCCATGAACACTTCCATTCCATGTTCAATAAAATTACTAAACATTGACATCATGCATCTTTGAAATGTTGCAAGTGCATTGCATAGTCCAAAATGCATTCTACGAAAAGCAAGTGTTTCATATGGGCTAGTAAATGCTGTCTTCTCTTGATCCTCTAAGCCAATTTGAATTTGGTGATAACCGGTATATCCATCTAAAAAGTAATAATATTGTTACCACTAATCTATCCAAAATTTGGTCTAGAAAAGGTAAACAAAAGTGATCTTTTCTGGTGGCCATGTTTAATTTTCTATATTCACTACAAATTCGCTAACATGTAACTAGTTTTACTGGTATTAATTCATTTTTTTCATTTTCTTTAATGGTCACTCCTCCTTTATTAGGAACAAAGTGATTGGACTTACCCAAGCACTATCTGAAATAGGATATATAATTTTAACCTCTAGCCATTTTAAAATTTATTTCTTAACAACTTCTTTCATTATTAGGTTTAATCTCCTCTGAGGATCAGCTTTAGGTTCATATTGTTCATCTAATAGGATTCTATGCATACAAATAGAAGGATTAATTCCTTTAATATCTGCTAAAGTCCATCCAAAAGCCTTTTTATATTTTTTTAACATCGCTATTAAATTTTGTTCTTGAATTTTTGTTAATTAAGAAGATACAACAACAGGAAATGTAGATGACTCTCCTAAGAACACATATTTTAAATGGCCAGGTAATAATTTCAGTTCAAGTTCAAGTGGTTTAATACTTGAAGGAATAAAATTTTTATTATTGTTTTCCAACAAGTCTAAAGTTTTAAATTTGCTCTGAATATAATCCAAATCTGCTTCTTTTATTTTGTTCTTATTTTCAAAAAATTATCTTTACTTGAATTTGCCTTCAAACTCATTCTTAAATTGCTAATTACTCAGATAATCAGTTACTTTCATCCTAAAACATTCATTATCTTTTTCTATTGTTGGATCTTCATAGTTTTGCAATATTAAATGTCACTTCTTAATCATTAACTCTCATTATTAATTCTTCTTTTTGCACATCTATCATAGCTCTCCCTGTTGCAAGAAATGGTTTGCCTAAAATAATGGGAATCCTTTATCTTCCTCCATATCCAATACTATAAAGTCTATAGAGAAAATAAATTTATCCACTTTTTCTAATACATCCTCTATAACTCCTTTTAGATAAGTTATTGATCGATCAACTAACTGGAGAGTTACAGTAGTAGAGGAAATCTCTTCCAAATTTAAATGTTTAAAAATTAATAAAGGCATAAGATTGATACTCGCTCCTAAATCACATAAAACTTTTCCAAAAAAATCTTTCGCCAATAGCACAAGGTATAGTAAAATTACCAGGATCTTTTAACTTTTCAAGAAATTTTTTCTGAATAATAGCACTACACTTTTCACAGAGTGCAAAAATCTCATGATCTGTAAACTTCCTTTTCTGGTTTAGTATATCCTTCATAAATTTCACTTAACTTGACATTTGTTCCAAAGCTTCAACAAAAGGAATTTTTATTGTTAACTTCTTTAGGATTTCCAAAAAATTTGTAAATTGTTTATCTTCGTTCTTGTGATTCGGTCTTTGAGGAAACAGAGGTAATGGTTTTTTTAAAGGACCTTGTGCTTGTTCATTTTTATTTTGGTCACTTTTCATTGCTTCCTTCTCTTCATCAACTTCAGTTTATCTTTGGTTCCTTGTTTCAACTTTTTACCACTTTGTAATTGAATAGCTTTAATTTGTTTTTTATTTTGATCTTTTGAATTAACTTCCACCATCTCGGAAGAATTCCAGAAGGTCTGTTACTGAGTGCAGAAGCAATATGTCCTAATTAATTTTCAATATTTCTAATAGCAGACCCTTGATTTTGTATTTTATTTCCCATGTTTAACATTACCTCTTCCATTATCAACTTCTTTTCCTTAACTCGTGGGTTAGGATTAAAGTTAAATGCTGGAGGATAATAAGGTTGTTAACAAGGATTTCCTTAGTTGTTCGAATTTTCGGAGGGATTCACCGGATTTTTATAATTATTCCAACTAAAATTTGGGTGATTTTTTCCATCCAAGATTATAAAAGTTAGAATAGGGATTGTTATTTCGATTTTATGGCATTTAAAGTTTCATAAGATGATTGAGTGTCAATGATATGTCCTAGTAAATTTTCCTCTAATACTAGGGGTATTTGAGAACAATTCACTCCTATTTGATCAATCTTTTTTGAAATAACAGCAATTTGAGATGCTAAAATAGACAATGCATCAGAATCATGAATACTAGCTACTCTCTTAGGATTTACCTTTTCAGAGGGTCATTGAAAATTGTTAGTAGTCATTTCTTCAATTAAAGAATATGCTTCATTAAAAGGTTTTGACATTAGTGATCCACCCACAACAACATTTATAATAGATCTAAGAGATCCTACTAATCTGTTATAAAATGTTTGAATTATTAACCAATCTGGTAGAGCATGGTGTGGACATTTTCTGAGAAGTTCTTTAAATCTTTCCCAATCTTCATATATCGATTCCCCTTCAAACTGAAAAAAAGATGTAATATCATTTCTAAGCTTAGCAGTTTTCGAGGGTGGAAAATATTTAGATAAGAATTTTTGTGATAGTTATTCCTAAGTTCTGATAGATCCACGTGCTAATGAATTTAACCAAGCCTTAGCTTTAACTCCTAATGAAAAAGAAAAAAGTCTAAGCCTAACAACATCATTAAACACTCTGTCATATTTAAAAGTAGCACAAATTTCCAGAAAACTAGCAATATGTGAATTTGGATCTTCATTAGGTGGTCCTCCAAACTGACTATTTTGTACCATCTGGATAACAACAGGTTTAAGCTCAAAGGAATTAACAGCAACATCAGGATTTTGAATAGTTAAGTGAAGTTCATCTCTTGTCGGATTAGCGTAATCTTTAAAGGTCTTTGTCAATTTTCATTTATTTGATTATTTAAGTTATTCACCATTTCATTTAAATTTTTAATTTCTTTTTGTCGTTTTCAAATTTTTCTAATAGTACACTCTAATTCTGAATTGTAAGGTACTAAACTTTCAGATCCAATATTCGCATAAACAAATATAATAAGCAAAGAAAAAAACTTCTTAAAAATAACTATTAAATAAAAATATAATTTCTTTTTGGTTTTTTGAATTTTGAATTTTTTTTAAATTTTTTATATATATATATAATTTTCTCAAAATTTACTAATTTACCAATTCTATTTAATTTACCGTTACCTTCCCCGGCAACGGCGCCAAGAACTTAATCCTGATATTTTTTATATGTAGAATTTATGAAGTTGACACCACTCCTTGAAGATTTTAATCTACGACAACGGTGCCAAAAACTTGATCATGAAGTGATAGTTGTGTAAAAAATATATTGTTGACTCCGCTATGCAACGGTGCCAAAAGCTTGATGCAATATTTTATAAATTAGAAATTTTAGCAATTAATGTTGGGATTGTACGCAAGTATATGTATTGTTATCAAGTAATAAAGGACTTTCTATTTAATCCCCAAATATCGATCTCACGGGGAAAGTTTAAATTGAACTGATAAATTTACTAGGAAATTCACAGAAAGTCAAAACGAATATTGTCACTAATTTTGAATGTTGAGATATTATCAGAATTAAATTATTTAACTAATAACCAAACTGAAATATTGAGTTTAAACACTAACTACTAAACTATTGAACTATGTTTATGTGATGAAGATTTCTTATGTGAAAAAGCATATTTCCTACTATAATGAGACTTTGGTAAAATGAGATGAGATAAATGGTTCAAATATGTATTGTGCCAAAAAGGAGTAGTTTTAATTCTCTACCCTGATACAGGGTTATATAAAATCATTGGCTAATCCTAGGTTTAGTCCTTAAGTTTGTGGCTAGGTTAGGAGGATACTAGCTCCCACTCCAAAGCTCCGACTTCCCTTCACCTAAAGGCTAACTCTCGCTTTAATTTTTAAACACTAAGATCAAAGTGGGGATTTTAGTATGTCACCTTAAAAATTTCCACTTCTACACACAACAAAGTATATTTCTCTATTTATTGGCACTTAATTCCAGGAATGAAATTCTCCTTCATGGAATTAAATGTGATCCTCACTTTGTTGTATAACTCATACTCCATTTCCCGGATCATATATTTCACAACATATTTAACAATTCAATTGGTCAGATGAAAGTAAATTAAGTTCGGAGTTGAAAAATCATCACAATTTATTTTATATTTTAATATTGGCAAATCCATATTATCTTTTCATTTCATCATATCTCAGAGCAGGGAGAAAGATAAAGTGAATTACTCATACTTCATGAGAAAGATACAACAAAACACAAATTTCATATATAAAAGAAAGTTCATACAATCACTAATAAACGAACAACACTTATTTGAAACTCTTTCTCAAAGAAAATCCCTTGTAGCCTCTTCTAGGAAACGTAGGAAGAAGAAATCTCTTACTTTCTCCTTCTCCAACACTCTTAGAGAAGAGTTCACACTTAATCTCACAACAAAACTCTAAATTATAAGAATAATGGACTCTAAATGGTTGCAGAATGAAAAATGGAAGAATGTGTGATGCGTAGAAGGTTGAATTGAGTGGATGAGATGTCAGGAAGAGTCGCTTTTCTGATCAATTTTTGCCCCAAATAAAGCCTAAAGTTGATTATCCAATGGGTGCCTCCAAAAAACTCTTCAAAAAGAGTCTAAATTCGTCAAATCTTCTAGAAATAGGGGTTGGTGTTCCGCAATTTAATTCGATACTCACAGTCAAACGACACCGTCGACACTGAACAAATTTCAACATCTTAATTTTTGCTTCAAATTTCATCTTTTTTTCTTCCTTTTTGCTTCTTTTTTGCTTTAAGTCCTAAAATTCAACAACTTGCAAGAAAACATAAAAATATCTTCCATTAAAGTGCAATATCACAAAAAATGAGTATAAATGTGGGTCTAAAAATACATATAATTTTGGTGTATCAGCTAATAAATCATAAACAACATAAAAGTTTCCAACCCCTAAAATCCAAAAAAGACATTTAAACTTAAATGAAACCTTAATGAACAAAGATCATCGAATGCAACTTGAACCAGTGTTTGGATCTTTGAAGATCTCTTGGACGATGCAATCTGTGGTTGGTGACAAGAATCTTCCAGTCCCGGTTTAACCACCTTTCGGTCTAAGTATATCTGAATACCCTGACGACCCCAGGACGGCTAAGCCATAAACATCTTAACTAGGTTGTCTAAAAATTAAAAATTTAACAAGCTAAATCAACAAATCAAAATATAATTTTGTCTTGACATTGTTTTGCAAGACTGCGAAATACATAAGGTGAGTTGCTTTTTGGATTTACTTTACCTATTGTTAGAGTGTGCTAACTCTATTTTGCATGGACGACACTTTAAAGCTTGAATCGGTGAATCTTAAAATTCTGTAAAAACAACAAAGTAACAAAACAACAATACAAAACAAAACGATAAAACAAAACAGAAAAGACAACAATGATAGAATGCAAACAAACAAAACCTTTAGGTAGTATAGAATCTTCAGGAATATATTACCTTTAGGACTGAACGTTAGTGTTTCTTTCCTTGACAGCATTTAAACTTTTCGAAAACAAATGTCAACCTTAATCGATAGTTTTCATAGGCAGTCTTAACTGTTTAGGATGTAATTAACTATAGGAGTTTGTTCTTATAGGAGAATGAAAAACTCAAAATATGTATCATACCTAAATCTCTGGTTATGGAATATTTGTGTGGTTTTCTTCGTACAAGTATCTTAAGAGTCAGACACTGCAGAGTTCTCTCTACAATGTTTACCACAATGAAGTTCTCCTTAAATTTTCTTCTGTCTATTTTCTATTCCCATATGCTCTTTCCTCTCTTCTCCGAGTTTCTTAGCATCTTAAGGTCACTTACACGATTTGAGAGAAGAGGTTATTTGGAGAATTGGGCAATGTAATTGACAACAATGACACCCGATAGACAACGGAGAACTGGCGGCAGCGACGACAGTCCGTTCGCGACCAATGTTCAAGATAATGCAATAGTAAATCTTTTACATATGCGAGAGTTTTCAATCTTAAAATCATATCTCGCAGTTCAACTATGAGGTTAACAATTATGATAAGAATAGTGAGGATGATACATTATTGTTGGTTATGCCAATGATGAAGCTAGTTATGCCCCTCTCATGAGTAGGACAACTTCTCTTGAATGATCACTACTCAAAAAAACTATTTTTAGCAACTCAAAATCAAACAATTAGCAAGTCTCCTTTTTTTTTTCTTTTTCTTTTTCTTTTCTTTTTTTTTCCTTTTTGGATGGCCATAAAATATGCTAGACAATTTATTAACATGAATAAAAATTGAATTTGATATCTTTACTACAAAAACTCTTACCAATTAAATTAATTAGCACCAATATAATATTGATCCAATTTTTATTCACAATGGTAAGGAGAGCATCTTTCCAAGATGGAGATGTTACTAACCAAACAGCTCAAATGACACCTCTCATTCTTCGGTAGAATGAGACATCAAGCAACAAGATGCTCAATTCGATCAATGAGAATAATATGTTGTCCTATATGCATGCTAACTCGAGTAAATATATGATTACTTCGCCCTATCAAAGGTTAATGAGATCCTCATAAACCATCCATGTCCTAAACCATATTAGAATGATTATATTCAATATCTTTATCTTAAATAATTATTTTTCCTTCTAATAATATTTCTATTCATTTTCTATTGGAGCATTTACAAATATACCACCCAATTGCTATGCATTTAGATATCTAATACCTAAACTTAGTTTTTTTATATTTTTACTACCCAATTGCTAATGCCGATTACAATGTGATAGTTATGGAATTAAGATTGGTTTGTTTAAATCATGATATTGTAATGATATGATTAGATATATATTTACATGCTACACAAGTTCACACCTCATCCATAATATAACCAATATAGTTTTGGAATTATTAAAACATAAAGATTATCAACTTTATGAACCCACCAAATTCAGACTGATTATGTTGATAGCACTTATTCGTATGCAAAAGATTTATTTAAATGTAATTGTTTTTTTAAAAAAGCTCTGTAAAAGAAATCAAGAGTTAATCCTAGCAAAAACCGCAATTTAACTCCGTAATAATGCTTGGGATGTGCAGAACAAAATTTCAATTTTAAAGAAATAGAATGCACTTTACATTTGAACTTCCCATACATCAATAGTTAAATTTAAGAAAATAAGCCACTTTTATAGCTAAATAACCAAGAGTTGACTCAACGTTACAGTCACGAGTTTTAGCAGCAGGAGCATTCGGGCAGGATACATGCCAATGCAAACTGGAAACTGACCACTATAATATTTAAGATTTAAGCTAACAAATACGGAAGAAAATTGTCATCCGCACAGGCATTAAGCATTGATCTCACCACTCTCGAAAACAGGATAAAAATAAAAAATGAAAAACCAAAACAAATATGGCAAGGAGAAAGCTTTACGATTTCATCTCATCTTCTTCATCTTCGATCTTAGGGGCCAAGTAAAACCTAATGTACCCCATGTCAGCAATCTTGTACTCAACCACCACTGGTAGCTCAGAAGAAAGACTAATAGTCACAGATTCAGATAATGATGTTGCTTTGGTGAAAGAATTTAAGTATCTGAGAGCAAAGGTTAGGCTGACAGGCTCATTCATCTCAATAATAGTCGCCTCCTCTGGCTGTTAAATAGAAACAAAAACAATATGAAACTTAGTCGAGTAAATACAGTAAAAAAACAATGTACATACATACTAGTCGTCAATTTCTATTCAATTACATATATAATACCTCGACATATATTTTTACATTTTTGTCATCTTAAATATGCATGAAAAAGTAGATTTCACTATTAAAAAAGATTTAGAAGTGATAATTTTCTGTGATATAAAAGATTTGGTTGGCATTAATATAAAAAATAAAATTCATGGCAAGATTAAAAAGAGAGGATGGGGAAATTAATCGCCTCAAAAACTTGCAATCACGAGATATATTTGAGACCAAATCAATGTGTGGGCCGGGCTTAGCACGAGTTGAGATTAATCGGATTGACAGTCAAAAAAGTTTTGCCCTGGCCTGAACTAGCAAAATTTAAATTTTTTTATAATCAAGCCCATCCATTCTAAGTGGGCTTATAGCGAGCTAGTCAAACCGCCCGGCCAATGCCCAAATCTATTTCCAATCATCCTTGATCATTTGACTAAAAGCTTTTGGTTGGAGCACCCAATTGACAGTTCTCGGATTGAGATATTAATGGGTTGACAGTCAACGCCACTTGACGTACCTAGCTTCCATAAAACTCTCTTCGACACTTTCCTTGTCTCTGCTGAAGCACCACCAGATAATATTGTCTAAATATACCAACGACGAGAAAGCCCAAGAATAAATAAGGCTTCCAAGCAATCACCTTATTTTTTAACCACAAAAGTTGAAATTTGGTGAGCAATACAAACTGAATAGATCCATCTGGTCCAACCCAAAATGAGAACAAATAGTTGAAAAGCTTGATCGATTGTGACATCTCTGACCAACGACATAAAATAATGTAGGTCATGATAGTCGCTATGGAGTTGAGCTTTCTCTGGACAGAGATGACAACATAATAGGTAAAGATAGTCAACATCTTCTAAAAGAAAAGCCGCATCAAACCAAAACGAAATTGATCCTTAGCCAAAACAAAATTGATCCTTATAAAAGATATGGTCAGCAGCGTACATAATGGTCCCTAGGTCTTTCTCACCAATGAGCCAAAGCTTAACAATCGGATCAATGGCACAAGTATCTGACAGACGATCCATCTCTCATTGGGTCATTGACAATCGATCATTTGATATCACTGACCAGTCATTCGAAGAATACCAATAAGCTATCACACAGAGAAGAAAAAAATAAAAACTGAGAAAAAAATATGAAGCGAGAAGATAAAAGATAGTGTAAAGCGTACACCACCTCCCCCATAGCCTATATATATATATACACAGAGAGAGAGAGGGTGAGACAGAAGGATCACAAAAAAAAAGTTCTCCTAAACTAACCAAAGATAAAGTATTTTACAAATGAGCAATCGTCAACATGCTTCAGCTAAATCCTCTTATATAAAATTTTCCCCCCAAACCTAAACTAATTCAGTCGACCAATCTTGACTAGAGATTGGAGAATAAATGATCTCCCAGACCTCTCACAGTTCCTAACAAATAGTGGCCACCACTTCTTCCACGCTCTCCACCTTCTCTACACGAGCCAACAGCTCGCACACCCCATCAATTCACTGGATTTCTACTGNGAACACGAACACACTTTTTGAGCTCGAAATATAAACGAGACTCAGCTCGTGTTCGGCTCGTTTACACCCCTACGCACACCCCATCAATTCATTGGATTTCTACTCACAAAGCAAAGATGTTCTTGATTTCATTAAGGGCGACCCAACAATCCAAAAGATGTAAGACGCCCATTAGTTGCTTCCGATGGTCTCGAGAGAATCGTTTGGCCAATTAACCCCACCATCATCACTCAAGAGTCATCCGCCCTCACCCAACATCTATTTAGTGCTCGTCGGCATCTCAGCTAGATTCTTACTTTTAACAATCAGGACTAGATCCTTGCACAAGCCTCTANCCGATGGTCTCGAGAGAATCGTTTGGCCAATTAACCCCACCATCATCACTCAAGAGTCATCCGCCCTCACCCGACATCTATTTAGTGCTCGTCGATATCTCAGCTAGATTCTTACTTTTAACAATCAAGACTTGATCCTTGCACAAGCCTCTGAAAATCGAGTCATTTGCACCAAGTGATAATGTAAAGCATACGAACTTCAAAAAAATTAAAACAAAACTAAGTCTGCCATACCCAAGACATGATCCATGTTAGACAATGCAATCATCTTATTATGCGGCAGTAGAGCACCAACTTCATGTACAACTCGTTTAATTGGCGGATCTTGCACTGTAGTAGAACGTTGGACAAGAAAATTAAAGATCGANAATCGAGTCATTTGCACCAAGTGATAATGTAAAGCATACGAACTTCAAAAAAATTAAAACAAAACTAAGTCTCCCATACCCAAGACATGATCCATGCTAAACAATGCAATCATCTTATTATGCGGCAGTAGAGCATCAACTTCATGTACAACTCGTTTAATTGGCGGATCTTGCACTGTAGTAGAATGTTGGACAAGCAAATTAAAGATCGTGTCAGTCAACTGAACATTATTCCGCTTCTTATCGAGAAACAAATCAGATGACCCCATATGATCTATCAGTTCAATTGCAACAACTTTTCTCGTCTTAATGATGACTTATTTTTTCCTTTCATCTCCTTTCAATAACCTAAAACCAACATTGAGCATATCCTTTTTGGGAATCTCACCCGAGGGATTTGATGTTTCCATTACAACACTCAAGTGTCAATGAGCAAATAAAAATGTGAGGAATCTTGTCAAGCCATATTTATAAGAATTAAAGACGCAAAAACTAAGAAAATTCGATTATAAAGACATAAACTAAACAATAAATTAAATATACTTTTTCATTTAATTATATTATTTTTATCACATTGTTGCTTTCAAGAAGCACAAGAAACAACTAACTAATTGTGTATATCAAAATATGTCAGTTCTGATTCTGAGGAGATCTAACAGTCCATAAGAGAAAAGTAGAGTGAATATGGGCCAATTGACAAAAGATCATAGGGCTTACTTATCCAATCAAGGGATGTTGTCAGAGCCAAGCCAACGAGACAAAAGTCGATCAAATCACGACATAGAACAAAGATGGTTNATATCAAAATATGTCAGTTCTGATTCTGAGGAGATCTAACAGTCCATAAGAGAAAAGTAGAGTGAATATGGGACAAAAGATCATAGGGCTTACTTATCCAATCAAGGGATGTTGTCCGAGCCAAGCCAACGAGACAAAAGTCGATCAAATCACGACATAGAGCAAAGATGGTTGTAAAATAAAAGAACGAGTCATGCAATTAAAAATGACAAAAGGATATCAAAGCCAACAACAATAGGAAAGCAAGCCTACAGGAAAATTTGATTCCCTAACATCTTCAATAATCTCACAGAAACCCAAAGAAGTCTCATCTAGGGCTAGAGATTAATATGAGGCCTGTAACGACCGAGCCAATTCACATCAACAAAGCTCAGCCGATCGAGCGGAACTTAGCCAACCGAGTTGACCTTGTCAAACCAAAACCAATTAAGTCTAACCAACCGAGCCAGAAAAAAACTATAACCCGAGCTTACCCAAATAATATACTCTATATATACCACAATATACAGNGACCTTGTCAAACCAAAACCAATTAAGTCTAACCAACCGAGCCAGAAAAAAACTATAACCCGAGCTTACCCATGTAAAATACTCTATATATACCACAATACACACACCTTTAAAGCAAGAACAAAGATGTAACATTTTCATATTATACATTCTCGTGTATAAATAGAGGAATAATTTTATAAATAAGGGTTTATATAATGGAATACTATCAATTAATATTCACTCCTCTCTGCGAATTACATTACTATTCACTCTTCTCGCTCCCTCCCTCTATCCTAAAGTTTGATTTACGAGCAAATTAAAATTCAACAATCGCAGATACAATAGNAGAACAAAGATGTAACATTTTCATATTATACATTCTCGTGTATAAATAGAGGAATAATTTTATAAATAAGGGATTATATAGTGGAATACTATCAATTAATATTCACTCCTCTCTGCGGATTAGATTACTATTCACTCTTCTCGCTCCCTCCCTCTATCCTAAAGTTTGATTTACGGGCAAATTAAAACTCAACAATCGCAGATACAATAANGCAACGAGATTTCAATTTCGATGACCGACAGCTTCTTACGGGCAAACCCTACACCAAAAATAGTGCCGACAGTACCATTGTGACTGCGTTCATGACATTGAGGAGTGTCAAACTTGGCCTATGATCACTGTCACCCCCGTTGTACCCTCATCTAGGTTGATCAAAGTCGGATCATTTGCACTAAGGAGCACCATAAAATAAAAAAGATATCAAAAAATCAAACCCATAGACAAGACAAAGGCCCCTTGTACCCGGATTTGTTCAACTCATATACCGTAAGTTATGTGGCAGGCTCGTGATGGAGCACCAAAGAAATGACGAGAGAAGGCCAAAAGATATTGGAGTAACATGGTTGATTGAAGGGTGATGAGTTGCAACAGAAGGTTGAATAGTAAGATCAAAGGTTGGTTTGGTTAGTTGAACGTTCCTCCATGTCGTGCTAAGGATTAAATTAGATAAACACACCTAATCTAATAGTGGGAGTGCAATTTTCTTCTTCTTCATGAAGGACTTCTTCCCCTTCTCACCCTCTAATCAGTCTCATCCTTTTGGTTTCTTGAAGGAGGAGTGTATCCGACTGTTGGTTGGAATGTTAGCCCGGGCCTTCAATAGATTGTCCATTGCAACACCTATGAAATGAAATTTGATAGACTTAAACAAGGAAAGGTGCAGAGCAAATTAAAAATGAGGAGTCTCATCACGTCATATTTATAAGAATTATTGGCTTCAAAATAAATGGAGTTCAATCATTGAATCATTAATTAAAATTAAATGCGATCTACTTTAGCATTAAATTTGTATATTCTTATCGCAGTGTCTCTTTCAATCAGTAACTAACTAAGTAAGAGAATCAGTAACCTAAAATATGTACATAAAAAAGTGTCTGCATTGATCCTAGAGAGATTCAATTGTCCAAAAAAGAAGAAAATGATGAAGGTTGATCTACTGCAAGGAGATCGTGAGACCCACCTGACCGAACAAGCCAAATCAACTAGGCCAAAGTCAACTGAGCCAAAATGTGGAAAACAAGATGGTTGAGCAAGCCCAGTGTGAGCCATTTGACTAGAAAGAAGACAAGAAAGTGTCCAAGCCATCCGCTTTAGGGAAACCAACTCGATGGAATAGTATATCCTACAGTGGAGCCAACTCAATGAAAAACCGAATTCGATAAGTATCTTTGACCATCCCATGGAGACGTGAAAACTCTTCACTAGGGATTGAAGATTATCAACCAAGCTGGATTAGCTGATTAAACTCCACCGACCAAGCTTAGCCAACCGAGTTGATCTCGTCTACCCGAATTCAACTAGCTTAACCGACTAAGTTAAAAACAGTTGAAACGATAAACTCATGCTTAAAAAATATCATAAATGTCATAGTACATGCCCCTTTAATTAGAGCAAAAATGTAATATCACTATTGTACTACCTCTTCTACAAATTCGAAAAATATTTTATGAAGAATCAACATTATTGAACACTGTTCATTATTATGAGTGTGCATTATTGGGTTATAACCAAAAAATTGAACATAACCAAATAAGTTTGGACTATTCATTTCATTTCGAAAATACATTTTGGTTTTTAGTTTTTAAAAACACAATATTCAATTTTATTTTTCATTTAACCAAATAAATTAAAAAAACTAAAAAAATATGATATTAAATAAAGAATTATAAAATTAAATTGATTTTATACTTATAAAATATATATTTGTTAATGTTTGTTCGTAGTCAAACTCTCCATAACAACTAAATTTCAAATTAAAACTTTGATTTGGTAAGTTCATTTTTACTGAAATTTTGATTGGTTCAATTTTTTGAATTTTGAATTTTGGTTTCAATCTGTTTGGCCAATTTGAAAATTGATTGATCTGATCCGATCGAATGCTCACCCAATTCATTACTGTTCATCTCTCTTTTTCTCTTCTAGTTTATGTTCTNTAAACGATCTGTGTTTGCTTGTGTTCTTTTTCGTCTCATTTCTATGCCAGGAAGTATATATCTCACAACATAAACAAACGTTACTGTTTAAAATATGTAATGAAATCCAATGTTCAAATCACCACCACCAAATCCACAACACCATGATGAGAAGACCGAAGGTGAAATTGGTGAATTTAATTGAAATATTTCATTTCTTTTAATGATAAAATACTCATGCAATTTTAAAAATTGTAAGTCTGACATATTTTTAAGGCGTCAATCAAGATGCATTGACTCAAACTTTATGCAGGCTACCAGAACTTGGAGAGAATCCAGGACTAGTATGCTTTATAGATTATGTTTTAACCTCAATTATATCAACTCGAATAAATGCATGTGTCTTGGGATCATATCAAATGCACTAAAAGTTATGTAAGTGCATATTCTTAAAAAACAATAACTCGTTTGTGCTCTCACTTACATGCGAAATGTTTAATCATATGATTTGAGAATGTAGTGGTTATAATATAAATTTAAGCTAAAATATATTTTGCATCGAGAAGTATGCAAATAATTTAAATTTTGTGAAACCTTACTTTAAAAGTAAATTTGAAGTGGTTTATCAATTCACACTCTTAAGAGAGTTGCCTTGTCTATAGGGTAAAGTTGTAAGTCTCATTTTGTCTTGTCTAATCATTTTGACACCCATCGAGCCAACCTGATCCTTCCCTTTATAATGATTGGAGTTGACAAAATTGAACCTCTAAATTATTTAAATGGCAATGTTAAATTGAATTATAAATATTTTAAAATTACTAATGATGGCCGTGATAAATGTAAATTTCAACATGAGGAGTTACTTCATAGGATAAATTTTTCAAGCTATAAATCTTAGAATATTCACGTGAAATTATATCATTTAAAGCTTAAAGCAAATTACATTCCTCCTCTATACTAATTTATCGAGGATGATAAATATAAAATTTGCTCAAACTCATAACGAGTTAATTCAATGTCAAGTACAATTTTGTATTCACACTCAAAATAATCAGTTTTAGTAATGATATGACCTAAGTCCACTTTTTGCATGGTTTGACCAGTAGAGTTTACAAAAGAAACAACTATGATATAAGTCATCCAACTAGGTGGGTTGGTCAATTGACACTACTATATTATGACCATAATTATAGCCCATGTATTTCCTCGTGCTCAACATAAAGAGACTTATTGAACTTCTGCGATTAAGTTGGGTGCTACTTGGGCAACATGAGTATAAACGGGTCTATATGGTTTATTCAAAAAGCATGAATTTGGGTTGCCAATCTAGAAGGAGTTTGAGCTTAGGCTCGTGCAATATGGCTTAACTAAATTTGTCATAAATTTAATGATTTATCGATGCCTATAAATTCATAATCATCACTAGAAATTTACCTTTATTTACTCGTTGTTTAGAGATGTGATTAAATATTTAAAGTTAGCTAATTAAAAAAAATTACAAAAACAAGCTCATTAATTTTTTATCGTCTTTGTATTTCTTAAGAAATATAATCATTGAATATGTCATAAGTAGTATCAAAATAAAGTTAAATGTTCATTGTTACATGCAACAATGTTTTGAGGCTACTAAAGAATTTATTATTTTAATTTTAATATGAAGATTTAGCATGTACTCGAACAAATGAAGGTCACACAAATGCCACTGGAGTTTCTAAATGAAACACCCAAAAGAGAAAAGCCATGATACATGTTGTGAGTGTAATGTGCTAGAAATAACACTATTTACCGTATGATAGAAATAATGAAATTTTAACGTTATTGTTAGAAATATTGTTGTTTAATGTTATTTAATTAAGTACCCATGTATTATTTATTAAAATTTCATTATTTGATCATAATGATGTGTCTAAATTATATTTGTCAAAAGAGAGTCACAACTTTATCAAATATTTATGAAAAGTTTGATCAAATAATTGTTGAGTGACTATTGATCCTCTTTCTATTTATTAAGTGTTCTTATTCATTAAAAAAAAAAATAATAATAGCAAGTGAAAGAATTGAAAATAGTAGAGAAAATCCATTCTTCAAATCACAATGAAGATCAATATGAATCATTTCATATTAAGAAATCAAGATTATAAAGATGGGAACACTAGTTAAATCTCCGATGTATATAATAAATATTAGTGGAGAAAATGCAGAAGGCGATGATACTGGTCAAAAGATTGTAGTTGGGTAATTAAGGGCCAAATGATGACAGTTGATTCGATGATGACAGTTAAGTAATAATGACGATGTGTCGGCGGTTCGCTGTCGATGGTCTAGAAACAATGGTTGTGACAACAATCAGTGATGGTCATTGATGTTGAGTATTTTGGTAACAATTGTAATATCCAGAAAATTCTGAAGTCCATTGTAAGGAATGAGATCTTATTTATAATTTCTTTGATTTGACATGATCATAAATTTTTCTAAAATTTTAAAATATTTTGATGAACCATTCCTATTAATTTATTTGATCATAATCCTTTTCTAAAAGCTTTTAAGTACTTAATGGCCCAAAATCAAGTAATCTTGAGCTCATAAAATTTATCTAATTAACTCCCATGTGTTGACTATCTTCACATAAAAGATTGTTGTGTGATAGTTACTTCCTGACATAAAAATGAAACGCAAAGAACACAAGCAAACACAGATCGTTTACGTGGTTCGATCCAACTGGATCTACGTCCACGGGAGGGAATCAATCAAATAGTTCACTAAGGCAAAAGAAATGGAGAATACATAGCTTATACATAGAGATGAGCCCTCATCTTTCTTCTATGGCCTCCCTCTCAAGCGACACCTTGATACAAGGCCTCAAGATGCTCTCCTCCTCTCTAACTCTCTAGCTATTCTCTATTCCTTTGTGGTAGCATAAGATCTCTTCCCTTACTCTCCTAAGCCTCACACCCTCTCTATTTATAGAAGCAAGAGAGTGGTAGGTGGAGGTAGGTGAGCGGTGGGTGAGCGGTACCACATTACAAAAATACCCTTTTACCTTAGTTCAATAATGGGGGGTCAAAAAAACAAAGATATTATTTGATTTTTTAATTAAAGCTCAAGATCATCGGATTTATTTTATTAATACATTCAGGAAGTTCGCTAGTTATCAAAGCACGAAGTACTTCATAACCATGAAGTAGTTGTATCATTATAATAAGAAGAGCAATACACGAGTGGATGAGGACATCTAACTTCCTGATGACCGTAACATGCCTCAATTTTCTTTGATTCTCCTTTTGGAGACCTTCACAACATTTAAATGCTTCATTATTTAATTAAAGGAAAAATTTTTGGTCAACACTATTTTGATTTAATTTAATTAGGATACATTTTATAATCCTTAAACTTTTTTTTAGGGGAATTTGGTTTTTAAATATTGATTATGTTTATCTCAAATTGATTCAAATTAAATTTGTATAGCCATAACTTATCTATAAGATAAATTTAATATATTAGTTTGATTGATTAGTCATGTATTACAATTTTATTACAGAAAATTTAATGATTATTTATATATCATCAAACAATTTATCTAATCAATTATCAAACTGGTTGTACCTAAGTACTCAAATAAATAAAATGTTAGAATCTACTTTATGATTATCTAAATTTCATTTTAAGAAATTAAGGGATAACCTTTTGCCTGTGTTTTGTGCCGTCACCACAATTATGTTTGGAGAACTGCATTTTTGCTTCATTATATAAATTGACATGGTGTGAATTTTTTTTTAGATTTAGACTTGAAGCTTGCTGGAGAATCCACTGCGATAGAGTCATTAATTAACATCTTAGCATTGCATGAGAAGTCATCATGCACTTAGGCAACATAAATGATGAGTAGAAACATCAAAAGATTTTTACGTGACAAATCCAAAAAAGAAAAAAATCATGAGGTCTGGTCCAGTTGAAGAGATCCACTATAAACTGACGATTATAGGTACAGTCTCTTATCCCATAAGAGGGGAATGGTTACACAATCTTTTAAGTTACAACGTCGGTGCATGGAAGGACTTGTAGCTCCTCGGTAGGGAGCAATTGCAAGGAGGAGCAATAGTTAAGGCTTCAATGCACCATCTTCAAGGTCGGTACGACGTCCAGGATGATGGTATCTCTTCATAGTTTGCTTCATATGGTGCTTCATCACAAAGAGTAGTAGGTGACAATTGATGATGGCTGAAGCTGGCCGGCGGTGGCTGTTGTTGGAGGTATTGGCGGTTGGAGGTGCCGGAGGCGATCACAGACGGAGTTGGCCGGAGACAACGCCAGTCCGAGTTGGCTAGAGGGTGGCGGCGACGAACAGAGCTGTCCAGAGTTATCATGAAGACACGAATATGTTTGAAAAATGTAAAATAGTTAGTCGTGAATTCAGATTATTAAATGGAGTATCCAAATTCTTGGTTAGATTGTTCAAAAGGCTATCTAAAACTTATAAATAATATTTGTTTTTTGTACATTCAAAAGGAATCTCAAAGAATATTTTGATGGAGGTAATTTTGTGACTCAAAAAATTATATAGATCTGCTTTTAACCATCTAATATTGATTTTCAAATGCTGATGAAGCTTGTCAACACCATCACAAGATAATGATTTTCAGCCAACATTAAGGTTAGATGGCCTATAATGTTCTTCATCAACCATCTATTGATGCATGCTAAGGATTGATGTCCCATAAGAGGACACCCATCATTCTGTAAGGAGAAAAATTGAGTAAAAAATTATCAGTCAATGTTCAAAATTATCAATGAATTATCTTTCAGCCCTTTGATGTTCTTCATCAACCATCAATTAAAGCATGTTAAATATTGATGTACATTAACTATATCAAGTCACCCATCATAGTATAAGGAAAACAACTAAGTAGACAACTATCACGACATATTCAATATTCTCAATGAATTATCGTGCATCAATAATCTTTTTCATTTCTAGTTTCCCACTAATAAAATAATCAACCAAGATAGAACCAAATCACCACTCAACATTTAACATTCCCAGCTAATTATTGTCTGACACCTACTTATGTTTGATGTATATTAATTGTTGAAAGTCAACCTACTTATTTTGTTGATCTACCTTAATAGTAGAACATATCTCTAATCATCACTTGATATCTATCATTTCTAAATGATAGTCACTTGACTTTTACAAATATTCATTGCTTATAAGTAGGTGATGTCTAACACCAGCTTTCTTAAGCATTAGTCTTCCTTCTTATAAATAAAATAGTGGATCGTACTAGTTACTATCACCCGACAACCAACATTCTCCACCAGCTTTTATCTAATACCTACAAGTTTTTAACATTTATGAACTATCAACATCAAATATTTACCTTCTTGGTCACCAATCTCCACTGTTATAAGGGGAACAACTATATAGACCATCGACCACCAAAATTATGTGATGACCCTAATCAACTATCGCTTCATGCCTCCCGATGAAATAAATTTGAGAATTTAACTTAGAGAATTGAATGTGAATCAAAAAATGATGCTTTTTAATTTCACGGCCAATATTGAGCAATTCTTAACCTGGAGTACATTAATAAGCTTGCCTTTTATGGAGGCTGAATTATCACATGATAGTTTCACATGAATACATGACTCCTTTTGTCCAAGACATGGAACAATTGTCAGAATTCATAAATCTAGAAATCAATTATTGGTAGGCCTAGAATTAACATAAAAAAGTATTTATTAATAAGAAAATTAAAATGTATAATTATAAAAATAATTTTTTAATTATTTATTTGTAAAATTGTTTCAAGAAGTATATTGAATCAGTTTAAAAAATGTGTACATTTTGTAATGCTTGTCTACGATTAATTCTTCAAACGTGCCCAAATTACTCTAATAAAATTACAAATCTAACATATTCTTTGATCAGATTACATCATAATTCTTCCTATACGATGTTTCTTCAATAGCAATGGCTGTTATGTTTTCGATGTATGGCTTGTAATATACTTACACTTTAGACCAATTAAGTAATACATTTTGTCACAACTGTAAATTGACCACTTGAAAATTTGTATTTATTTATGTTAATCATCTCCGCTAAGTTAGGGTCCGTTTGGGGCAACTTATAAGTGCAAGCGGCGTTTTCAAAACGCCACCGTACCGTTTGGTTAACACATTTCGTCAACTTATCGGAAACTGTGTTTGGGTTTTTACACTAAACGCGGGTCACGGGTCGACCCCCTGCGGCCGCGTTTTAGAATAAACATCTTATCCTAAAACGCACAAATTGCCCCAAACAGACCCCTAATCATAATTATTTAAGGTAATTTTTAATGAATGAATTTGGAGAATTAATCTCAATAAACAATCATTATTTATTAAAACATAAATGATGAGTATTAAGGCATATAGCAAGAGAAATTAAAGGAATAAATTATTATTATTATTATTATTATTATTATTATTTATTAGCAAAGCAATCAATGTCATTTAGAGAATAAAATTACAGTAGCATTGGAATAATAAAAAAATAACGTATATTCAAATAGTCTTGAATGTAGTAATGCATATATCAACAATGCACTTCTATGTTAACATTTATGTCGTGAAATTAGGTATTCTTACATGTAAGTATAAATGATTCCTAAATCGTTTATCCATACTTAATAAGAAAAACATTTATATGCATACCACATAATTCATACATCTTTTGCATAGCTGACACTTAGAAGATTTACATGCATAACACTCAAATCTTTATTATCACATAAAAGTATTGATGTGTATGAAGCATGATTGGCAGCAACAAAGAGCTCCAAACAGTAAGAAGCATTTATGGTGTGTCGCACCCATGCCTGGATGGCACCCCCGTGCTTGCAAGCAGAGAGCGCGGCGCGCCCTTGCCCATACGGTCACATCGGCATTGGGGTCTATAGCGTCCTCATGTCAAATTTTATGCGTCCATGTGCCCGGTTCTAGAGAGTACAACACTCCCATGCCTAAAAGTTGTGCATGCACGAAGTGTGATTCTCTCTCTTTTGATTCAGTTTAAAGCCATGAAGTCATGCAATGAAGGTTACAACCCTCTCATGCGGTATTTCAACAAGGTTATCATAAAGTAGAGAAGAATCAAAGAGAAAGATTTTGTCGTGCAAATTCTCTTGTGAGATCGAGATGAAGTGTTTGGACCAAAATTCTTTAAGTTCTATTGATTGTAGAGAGGAGTTTTGAGTGAGTATTTATGTATATTTCTGATTATTCATAGTTAAATCTTGGTGTACTTTTTATTGTTTTGTGTTGTGCTTCCATTTAAATATTTTGTTTTGATTTTTCTCAAATATGTGCAATCCTATTCCACAATGTGGTTTTGATTGATAATTAATCGAAGCCCTAGAAATAAATTTATAAAATTGCTATCCTAACCTGTTGTATCTGAGCAGAGATTCTTTGATTTGAGCGTGAGCAATGACCAACAGAATGAGGTACAAAATGAAGAACTTTAATGGGTCGATCTTCACATTTTGGAGGATGCAAGTGGATAATTTGTTGTAACAGAAAAAAACCACATTTACCACTACAAGAATCACCAAGAAGCCTGAGTTTATGATTATGGAGGAATGAGAAGAGTTGGATCAAACGACCCTAGAATTGATCCGTTTGTCACTCTCATTATTCATTGCATTCAATATAATGAATGAAAAAAATCATTGTGGATCACATGTCACATGATGACATCGACATAGATGTACAAAAGTCCTTCCACTTCAAATAAGGTTTTTTTAATAAAGAGATTATTCAACATGAAGATAGCGGAAGACAATTTTGTGGCAAAACATCTAAACACTTTCAACACTATAAGAAGCCAGTTGTGCTCTGTGGGGATCAAATTGATGACAAAGTTTGGTATTGTTGATAATATTTTCATTACAGAGCAACTAGAATGGATTGTACATGACAGTGGTAACTCTTCAAGGAATGTGAATATGAAATTTGATGACATCATGGGGTTAGTATTGAATGAAAAAGTTTGCAGAAAGTCAACAAATGGTGAATCCTTGGGTAATGTTTTGAATGTTTAAAATAGGGGAATAAATCTTACCATGAATACAGAAGAGACACTCAAATCTAGAAATGAAACTGTAGGTTAAGAAAATGAAATGATAGAGGAGAATGTTGGAACTACAAAAAGAAAGAATACTTCAAGGAAAACTTCAAAGCTCCAAGCAAAGCTCGTGATGGAGGACAGGAAAAGAATCTCTCTATAAATGTCTACACATTTGAAATCCAAAGTGAATCTCAGGTGTTACCCTTAGTTTCACTAAATCTTGTTCAAGTGCCTCTTTTAACGCATGCCCCAATAAAGAGGTGGAGAAGAAGACTTTAGTAGGGAAATGGTGATTGATTGAATATGTTTATTTTTTATTTTTTATTTTCTTGGTTTGTCGAAAACCAAGTGATATATTACAATCTCTTCCTATCCAAGAATGGTAAGTGAGGTAAAATTGCAATAAATTTCATAATTTGTTTTTTTAGATAAAAAATAAGGCCATGATTTTGTTTGGGTTGTTGTTCATAGACTCAATGTCCATTTATTTCTACCGAGTAGTCAAAATTACTTAGCATATAAGCTAACAAAAATCTATGTAGAGACAAAAAAAATTTCTTTTATCATAAATGATGAAATAATGTATCAGGCTATGGTGTGGGATTAAGCCTCATAAGATTCTGTCATTTTTGTGCAGAGTTTCTCATTAATATTGGCCAGTCTTAGCTCATTGTATGCATAGCTAAACCCATTGAAGATGTACTGTGCACGACTCACAATTCAAAATTATGCAATATGAGATTCACCTCAGTGCAATTAGTCATGATGTGGCTTTGTGGCACACACCTCAAGTTCTTAGGGTGAGACATACGTCTCAGATTGGCGTGGTGCTCTAATTAGAATGAGGCATGCAAATCATAAGTTGTGTTCTTTTTTATTATATTCGAGTTAACTTTAACCAACAACATTGTTATGCTTAGCTCGGGTCCTCTTACACAAGAACAATCTCCCCTCTGCCCTCTCATGAAAAAACTCAGCCGAGCATTGCTAGCATCGCCTTTTATTGCTTCCACAACTACTGTTGAAGCATGCAACTTTCATCACCGGCACCACTTTCCTCCACCGCCCCTTGCCACACACGATATCCCACTTGCTACTTTCACCATCGTCGATGTTGTTAAATATAAATGCTATTATTGTTCTAATAAATAATCAAAATTGCACTATTTTGTTAAAAATTGTTAGAAATATCTAATTAGATAAAGAATACAAAAATACATTTTTGCACAACATAATGGAGTGGTAGAAGAGATTAGAGAGAACTTGGTATTTGAGGTTGTGATAGGTAAAGCTAGAGCTTGCAAGGTAGGCGGTAATAAATTGAAGAAGAAGTGAAGCATCTATATTGGACAGCTTGTGTTGTACACTGCATATACTAGATTGTAGAGAAGCTTGGTGACTTACTTCGGTGTACAAAATATTCTGACCAAAATAAAGAAGATTAGTAAGTTTATTTTCAATTATTCATGAGTCTTATGTTTGATAAAGAAGTTTTATAAGAATGATCTCATACACCTTGTCATAATAAGAATTGTTATGAACTATTTGACTCTACAGATCGTGTTGTATGTTATGCAGCCTTTAGAGGTAACGTTCACTTCCACTCAATAGCTTAGTTATATATGGCTAAAGAAAATTGATGATAAAATGTTTTAAAAATATTTAAAATAAAAAGTTTGATCTACTGTCATATACATAAAACAACTACTAGGTCATTGATATAAGTTTTTGAGTGTGATATATGCAGAGAAAAAGATAATTACGACTTTATGTATAAAGCAATGGATGAAGCAATGAGTTAATAGCCTATAATTAGAATGAGACGAGGACACATATAGTAAAATTTAGGATATCATTGATGAGAAATGGAAATTTCAGCTCCAGTCATTTGCATGCTATTGAATATTTCCTTAACCCTTAATTCGAATATGCTGAGAGCAACCCTACCAACTTTAGACCAAGTTGGGGTTATACTATTGCATGAACAGATTGATTTCTAGCATAATTGAGAGTGCAACTAATGATATGTAACTTCTTCCATTTACAAATGAAGAAAATTTCCTTAGATTATAACAAACTAAAGATATTGTTATTAAATTTTCTTCAAGTAATTGTTAATATTTAATGTCTATATTGAAAAAATGAATGACTCCAAATTCTAAAATTTTACATTCTAATTTCTATTTTTCCAAATCTTGTTGAATGATTGACTTAGTCTAGTGATGTGACTCTAAAGCTATTGAGACTTACATAACTGTCCAGTGAAAGAAAGTGTAACTAGAGCACATACAACATAGTTCACATAAAAGAGAAAATGCCTAACAACCTTAAGATTAATTATTATTATTATTATTATTTTTTTTTTGTTGATCAAGTACAATTTGAGCAAAAATAGTTTTAAGGATGTTGAGAATCCCCTTTATAAAAGAAATACCAATATATGATGAGTGATTTACAGATGATAAACTTATTAAATACGCTTATAATTTTATACAAATTTGTTCAATTGTTGGCTATGTTCTGTTATTGTCGTTAGTGTAGGCAGTCACTCAAAATTAAGGCAACCAAAACATATAATAAAATCCCAAAATATCATTAATTAAATACCTCCTCAGAGTTTGCATGATATTTCTTTCACAGTCATAATTTATATGATTGTTGGTACCTAGAAAATAGATAATTATAATTGGGAAAATCCCACAATTTTTACAACAGAATATCAAATTAAATATAAAAAAGACGAAGGATATGAAAAGATAGAATGCGCAGATTACATACACTAACCAAATAAGCTCCTTAATAAAATCATAGAAAATAGATGGATACAATAAATGAAATAGAGGGAAAAAAAATTTAAGTACTCTATTGCCCGGCTTCATCTTCTCTGCCTTTCTAATAGAAAGCAATTTACAGTGGTTATAATTACTGGAATGGGGTATAGCATTACTCAATATATGAAATTTCTCTTGATTATCGTTCTTAGACCGTCACACCCAATCGTCACTGTCGGTTTGGCTCCACCCGAAGGTCATTGTTAGATCACTATGCTTGATTGTTATTATCAGATCACTGCCATTGAACCACAATTATTGAATCATTGCCACCTGATAATCATAATGAGGTCGCCAACTAGCTGACGAGTGCCACATGCTTTCCATCATTAAACCATAGTTGTTGAATCAATGTTGCTCGACTATAACCATCATCATATCGACGCCACACATCTTCTACTATTGGACTACCACTGTCTTTCTTCTTTTGTCTCTTTGTCATTATCAATCCACCTCCATTAAATTGTTTTTGCCCATGCATGAATGTAAATATATCCACTTCCAATCATTTCTATTGAACTACTTCCACCTATCTTCTGTCGTATGGCCACCGCCATCTATCTACCACTATAATCCAACAATAGTTGCTCAACCACCCTTCGTTCCTTACTACCTCGCCAACATTTTTGCCACCTTGTAGGAAGCTAAGTCGATAATCTACACTCTTGTAATCCCACCTCTTATTCAGTAGACAAGCTAAGTTTTGTAACTCATACTTATATAGTAAAGTTATTTTGATTAGGGTAAGTTCATGGTTTTTTACTAATTGAGATTTTAATGTGAAAATAAAAATCTTTGACTTCTCTTGCACTCTCTTTTCATCTACTTGTGGGTGAGATATTTTTGTGACGCTAGGAAACTAAGTTTCTTATTTCTAAATCATAAATTTTCTTGCAAATAATAATCTAACACATTTTACAGGAAGAAATTCTACCATTTTAACATTTACAAAATCGATTTGATGGAGAACAAATGTATTATTTGAAACAAATAAGCCTCGTGCTCATAGACTCATCATTTAAAAGAATAAATTCAAAATCAAGTATATCCAACACCTCCTTCTTCCCCTTGACTGGCATGATTCTATTGGTGTTTATAGAGTTTGAAATGATGGGTCTATGCACACTTACCCTAAGGAGTTTGATGTGATTCAATACCTTAAGGGATTTGTCTCTCAGCGTGAGAATCTTTAGTTCCTACAGAAGGCTGACAGCTAATGCTAGCACAATACCAAAGGACCCTTCTGCTCTAAAATTGATTGACAATTGAGGTTTCACCACTTGAGAATACATGACAAGGCATCCTTAGAGTCATGATTGAACTCCATCTCCACAAAAATGTGATGCTAGTCTCCTTAACACCGTTAGTTCTACCATCCATCTTACAATCATTTGGGATTCAGACAACCTTACCTTCTTGTTCCCGTTCTCATGTTATATGTAATGAATTATGATGATTAGCCTGAGAGGAGATTCCCTTAAGGTATAGGAATTAACTCTCAACTTGTTATAGATTGTAAGATTTTTCCCCTTAGACTGAAATAATTCTCCCATGCCATCCAAATAGGTTTCATGCCCTAAAGCATGTACTCCTATGATGAGGCTTCTAACTCTTCAAATATATTGACAATTACAAAATTATCATGCATATTTAATAGGTCTTTAATGAAACTATTTTTAACTTTTTCTAACTACTTTAATTATTGGGCTGATACTCTTTTCTACACTAGTTTAGGGGGTTTGGGCAACTTTTAAAGAGCTAGATAACTCTATATGGAGCAATTTATTAGTAATTAAATAATTATTAGGGGCTTCCCCCATCTCTGAGGAATTCATCAAAATGAAGAAGGTTAATTAAAAAGGTACTTCTAAATATTCTCCTTTAAGGCTCATCAAATTCTATGCGTAAATATTGAGCTACTAAAGGATGCCTTCCTTTAGAGCCTGTTGGCATCATTTTTGGTGAGGTCAAAATTCTTTTCATAGAACTTAGGATATAGCCACTCCTACTGACTTTCCTAGAGGATTGACAATGGGACTCACCTCACTTAGAAATTCGAATTGCTCCTTGACTCCCTTTAGGTCTCATATGTGTGGTTTCAAATATTCAATATCTAGTTGAGTCAATTGGAACCAACATATTAAAAGTTAAGACAAGTTCCTTTAAGGATTGAGAATGCACTAGAAAGACCTTTTGGACTCTAGGAGCTTTCGATCTTCAATGCACCACAATTTACACAATATATCCATAAAGACCATAATACATAGATAATTCACTATAAAACATCAAATTTAAATCTAAAAAATGAAATAAAAACCTCGTAATGCGAATTCGAGACCATTTGACACGGTTTGACCGACTCATCGCCGAGACTGTTCTGCTTCGCTTTGGTCGTCACTTAAGCAAGGACCAATCCGCATTTCGCTTGTTGAACAACTTCGATCGGCTCGACGAATCACATCTGCCACGCGGTGCGCTGGTCGAACTCAAATTGACCCGAATGTCGACAAACTTGTCAAGATGAACCCGAATGATGAAACAAACTGCTTAAGTACGTATGGAATGCCAATCTTACCTCTAAAAGACACTCATATTGCTATAATTTCGTACAGAGACAAATGACACATGAATTAAAATTAAAAAGGTAAAAAATAACTTATTATTTTTTTTTTAAATCTATTTNACGGGATTTCAATTTCGATGACCGACAGCTTCTTACGGGCAAACCCCACACCAAAAATAGTGCCGACAACTATTTAAGAGTCAGAATTTGTTGAATGTTCCCACTGAGGAGGAGATTTGAGAGTCTCCTAATGATGTTGATAGTTGTTGAGGTAATTTTGGAATGGGTTTATCCTCTCTTAAGATGTCTAGTATCTACCATTAGAATTTTACTAGTGGCTTTCTTAGAAGATTAGTGGAGGAACCAACACTAATCTAGAACTTCAAACAAATCTCATCTCCTTAGGGTATTATATGATAGCCCTAAATCCTCAACTTTTGGTTGAGGTGATTAAGATTTAAACATTAAAGCCCAAGTTGAGTCCTATAAGGTGGACATGCCCTAAGAAACCCTTTGATCCTAAAAGGCTTAGGTTTCCCTTTTGGTAACTCACTTTGCACTCTTAAGGTGTGGTGGTCGTCCTTTGGTTTGAAAAGAAGCCCATTGGGTTGAAGCTAACTTTAAACTAAGGTAAGCTTAACCTTTTTGATGGGATCCTAAAAAAAAATTGAAATCCTAATAATTATCAAAATTGAACTAAATAAAAAAATCATTATATAAATCATCAAAATTGAATTAATGAAAATAAAATCATCATAATTGAAATTTGAAACTTAATAAATTTTATTTAAGTCACTATAATTAAATAATTAAGTGGAAACTAAAGTCATCAAAATTAAACCAAAGGAAAATTGAAATCAACACAAACTAAAAATGTCAATTGAAATTAAGATTAATAAAACCTAACTATCCTAAATCACCAACCCCAAATTAAACACCAAAGTTAAATCCACCAACCGATGTAAATCTAAATCAACCCTAAAGATTCATTAATTCTAAAATGTGTCAAAAACAAAACTAAAATAAATATCACCCAAAATTCATCAAATATATTTAACAACTTTTAAGACCCTAACTAAAATTGCAAACTTTGAAATCTAAATATCAAATGAAGGTCACAAAAATCCTAAGCCATTCAAATAAATTAAAAATTAGACTAATTTAATAAAAATAAATGGATAAATGATTATATCCACTAAAAATGATTAAATATACAAAAAAAAACTAAGAGAAATTATTTAACATAGATTAAAATCCAATCCCTAATCAAAAGCCTGAGTCCATGTCCAAACCAAACCCTAAAAGCACCATGACCAAGCTTAAAACCCATGACCTAAGACCTAAACCCTAAAATCCAAAACCCACCTATAACCAATAGCCCAATAACCCAATAAGAAAATTAGGATTTCATTAAACCTAAGACAAATCCCAAAGGAAAAAAGCAATTATACCAAATTCCAAAGATCCACGTAGTGCACCAACTGGCACCCAAGTCAAAACTCACCCAGATCATTTCATGGAAGACCAAACTCAAATTAAAATTAAGTTAAGAAGCCTAGCCAAAGCTCTCCTCATGCTACCTTCACCTCTATTGGAGCTAAATCATGCCCAAAATTTAAAAAGATGTAAGAAATTCATCCCTCTATCCAAAGCCACTGCTTATGTACTGCTCAAGCTCTTATGATCTCATAAGGAATCCATAAGCCAACCCACGCCTTGCCACAATCTCGCATGATAAATTTAAGCTCTAAATGGGGAGCTCCTCATTCAACCTTAGCTCCCCAACAACTCTCCAAAACTCTCTAACCCTGCTATCATAGTTAGAGCTCCAAACCCTAATGGCCAAACCCTATCATTTTCAAACCATCTCCACCACTCAATAGCACTAATTCATCATCCAAATCCAAGGAAATACATGAAATTATCAACAAACTCCCCTTAACTCCAAATTAACAGTACTAAAATCCTTACAGTGGTCTAAATCCTCTTCCCACATCAAAATCCCTCTGTTTTGCACTTTTGACCCATCCCAACAACTAACCGACCTTCTATTTGGCATTCAATATATTTGAACCCAATCACTGGAAAAATTGAGGTGTGAAGGAATTGTGAACCATCAAGGAGATCATTTATGCCAATCCCAATTGAGGCCTCACCTCTTGAGCTAAGATAATAGTTGAAACCCCATGAATTTGCTTTCAATTTGAAGCTTTGTGAAGTAAAGTTCAAATTCATGCATAATTAGCCATATATATCTCTTTATTAAACTTAAATGAATGTTTAGGCTTGATTTAATTTGAGTTTGACACATTGGATTAATAAATCTTAGCTCTAGATCATTGACTGCTCTCAGTTCTTCTTCGCATAGGGATGATGAACCAATGCTATCTATTTTCATGTATTAGAAATGACCGACATAAATCAAGATGTACGGAAGCACGAGATCTCCTCAACACATTAGATCATTGCCACTTTAGCTACTTGTGTAGATAACAGAGCGAATGGTAGAGCGCCATGTGAAAACTTTAGAGCTGTCTAGGTTGACAGGGTGACCACGCGAATAAGTAAAAAATTAGGATTTTCTTATTTAATTAAATTTAAAAAAATAGAAAAACCTTTTGAATAATCATAACATATTAAATACAAATCACCAAAATAAAATATAATAACTTATGAACTCAGTAAATATGGGAGAAACTAAAAATAATAAAATTAAAATTAAGTGACCCATAATTAGTTTTAAAATGAATAAAAAACCCCCAAACACTTAAAAGATCATAAAAGTTATAATATAAGTAAAAACTTATGAAATTTGAATGCATTATTTATTCTATCCTTAGTTTTATTCTCTGATTTTTCAAGGATAGAGGGCAATTTTAGGCTTAAAAACCCTAATTTTCTAAGAATTATCATTTATTTGAAGAAATAAATATAAACAATTAAAATAAAAATTAGAAAAATATAAACTCAGTGAACAATTAAAAAAATTAAATTGTTGCCGCCGGAATGTCACTGTTGTCACCAATTCTCCGTGATTCGTCGCCATGTCATTAATTGGTCGATATCGTTGTTAGGAAGGAGTCACCAACAAATGAGATTATATAAACTCAATTGACAATTATAAACATGTTAGACCTAATTCCAATGTCGTTTGTTAAAGCAAATTAAAAAAAAAATTATTTTGCCATCATTAGTTCATAATGATTTTAATTTTCATTTCAAGAGATGATGTTCAAGAGCGTCTGTTCAATGAGAAAAAATGAAGCCTAAGAAGAGGCAAAAATTTAATTTTGACACAAATAAGATTTATTTTTATTTTTATTATCATTTTCCCCAGTTTACATAACAAGTCATTTTATGTCGCATAATATTTTCTCAAATACCGTCTATTAATTGGGGGTATAATTATTTTTCCTTAACAATCGACCAGCTGGTAGGTTCCTCTCGAGTATGTCTTTTCAATTATATACGTGCCCTCCCCTATAGGTTTGAACTTCCCACTTCTTTTTTGGTGAGTGAGAATAGGCCTTCAGAGTACTAAGACTAAATCACCAATTTGAAATTTCCTTGGACGAACCAATTTATCATGGGTCCATATCATTTTTGCTTGGTACAACTCCAGATTCTGTCGAGCTTGTAAACGTTTGCCCTCTAAGCTTTCAAGTTCTTCAAGCCGTAGCTTCTCTGTTATTTTTTTCTCAAATGAGATTTTAAGAGATGGGAGTTGTATTTAAAGTGGAAGTACGACGTCAGATACGTACAGCAGAGCAAACAGTGTTGACCGTGTTGGTGTGTGGTATGTAGTATGGTAATCCCATAAAGCTTTAATTAATTGTTCATGCCATTGTCTTGGACTATTATTAATGTCTTTTTCAAAATATGAATCAATGTCTTGTTGAAAGCCTCACCCAAACCATTAGCTGTGGGGTAGTAAATTGTTTAATATCTCCAAAATATTTTGTGTCTTCGGATGAATTTATTTATCTTTGTGTTTTTTAAAGCCATTCCATTGTCTAAGATGACTCTTTGAGGAACTCCAAATCTATAAATGATTTGTGTCTTAAACAAGTGGAGGACCTATTCTTCTTTGACTTCTTTGAGCAGTACTGCTTCTACCCATTTGGAGAAGTAGTCTGTGGTGACCTTTAGAAGATAGAGGGTCTATAGAGCCCACAATATCGGTGCCCTAACATTCAAATGACCAAGATGCAATTGTCGGGTGTAGTGCGTTTGGCGGTTGATGCATGACCACTCCATAAGACAAATAATGATGGCATTTCTTTGCATTTTTAATGCAGTCGATCATCATTATTGGCCAATAATATCCCATTCTTTTCATTTTCACTTTCATTTTTTGTCCTGATTGGTGTGCACAACAGATCTATGAATGAACTTATTTAACGATATCTTAAGCTTCAGATTGGCTTAAACATCTTAATCACATCTGGTTGAAAGATTATCGATAAAGAACACCATTCACTAGAGCGTAAGACAATGCCCTTTATTTAATTTGAGAGGCAATAGAACTATTTTCTGGTTGTCTTCCTGCATGTAACTATTCGATAATTGGTTGTCACCAATCATCTTTTTCTTCATTAATGGCAGTTATTGTTGTGTCATTTCTAAGTTTTTTTAAATTTTTAATGTACATTTGAGAAAGTACTTGTCATCCTTTCATAGAGATTAGGATGTCATCCTCTTATGGACAAGCAAATTCTTTCACAAGTTTGGCTAAGCATCTGCTAAAGAATGGTCTTGTCTTGTAAATAGAAAGAATGTTACATGTGGAATTTTTTCCAGTAATTTCAAAGTATAAAAAAAATATTTTTCTAGTTGTGGCTTTACAGTTCTGTATTTTCCTGTAATTTGATTGATGATCAGTTGTGATTCTCCGTAGATGTCAATACTTTTAATTTCCATTAAGATTGTCAATTACAAGCCAGTTATGAGTGCCTCATATTCAGTTTCATTATTTGTACATGGTTCAGTTAAGTGGTAAGAGAACGACATCATTGCTTTATCCAGAGTAATGAAGATTAGTCCTACTCCCGCTTCGTCAGGTATAATTTCTTGTTTGCCTTTGTCTTTATAAGAAAATGGAGCTCCATCAAAATATAATTCCCATCGTTGTATATTAGAACTTTCAACTTCTAATATTTGTTATTTAGGTAGATCATCATTAAAAGGAGATCCAGTTGGTACGGTTATCACTAAGAAGTCCACCAAAATTTGTCTTTTAACAGCACGTAATGGTACAAATGATATATCGAACTGAAGCAGTATCATTGCCCATCTTGCTAATCTTCCAGAAAGTGTTGGTCGTGTCATTAGATATTGTAAATGATCAACCCTTGAAATAATGTTTACCTTATGAGAAAGTAGATAATGTATTAACTTTTGAACTGTGAAGATCAAAGCTAAACAATGCTTCTCAATTGCAGGATATTTTATTTCGGTTGGAAACAAACAATGTCTTAAATAATATAATGCATTTTATTTTCCCTCATCATTAACTTGGGCTAGAAATGCTCCAAGGGAATTATCTAATGCCGCAGTTTAGAGGATTAGAGGTCTTCCTAACATAGGGGCTGCTAAAACATGCGATGTTATCAAATATTGTTTGATGCTTTCAAAGGCGTGTTGGCGTTTGTCATCCCAAAAAGTTGGTATCTTTTATGGATAAGGCGGTGAGAGGTTGACACCTACCTGATAGATTGGACATAAAACTTCTTATATATGCTAATTTTCCTTGAAAGGATCTCAATTGGATCAGATTTTTTGGAAGAGGCATGATTTGGTTTGCTTCAATTTTGAGGGGGTCAATTTTGATCCCACGATGTTGGACAATAAATCCTAAAAATTTCCTTGAAGTGACACCAAAAGCACACTTTAAGGGATTCATTTTAAGATTGAATCAATCATTTGAAGAAAATTCTCAAATCGTACACATGGTCATTCTTTTGTTTACTGTTACCAACTAAGTCATTCACGTAGCATTCGACCTGGTTGTGGATGAGTTCGTAAAAAAATCATGTCATATCTCATTGATATGTGGAATCAGCATTCTTCAGTTTAAATGACATCACTTTGTAACAGAATATTCCAATGAGTTTTTTAAAATATGTATTTGATTCATCTTCTAGAGACATTATGATTTGATTGTATCCCGATGATCCATCCATAAAGGAGAATATTACATTTGTCAATCAATGTCTACCATTAATTCAGAAATTGTAAGGGAAATTCATCTTTTGGACAAGCCTTGTTAAGCTCTCTGAAATCTACATAGACCCGGATCTGACCATTTTTCTTTTTCTCCGGCACTACATTAGCCAGCCATGTTGGGTATTTTTCTTCTCAAATAAATCCAGCATCGATCAATTTCTTAACCTCGACAACGACTTGTTGCTCGATTTCAACTCGTATCCTTCTTGGAGCTTGTTTAACAGGGATTGCAGTTTGGTTTATCCTAAGTTTATGAACTCTCACTTCTGGAGCGAGTCCAGGAATTTCAACATAACTCTAAGAAAAACAATCTTTGTATTCTTTTAATAGTTGAATTATTTCTTTTGCTTCAATGCGTTGAGGAAGGAACTAATAAAAGTTGGTTTGGGATGTTCTTTAGTTCCTAAGTTTATTTCTCTTAGTTCGTCCACAGTCTATTTAATTTCTTCTTCTTATTCTGGCCATGAATTTTCAATTGGAGGATCATATGTGTGCTCAGAATCAGATTTTTAGGTGAAAACAAGGCAAAATTCTATCATTTAAAGGTTCTAGTACACCGAATACAATACATTCCTTAGAGTTAGGATTTCATTTTATATTATTCCAAAATTGTTCAAAAAGGTAAGATTTTTATAATGATCATTTTAGGCATTAAACCATTTTGAAAAAGTTTCTGAATATACAGAGAATAAAGTTCAACATGTAATTCCATTAAATTCAAAAGATTTTCATCTTCTAGTTTTACATGTGTCTCAAAACTAGAAGACGCAGAACCAAGTTGAAAATTGGTAAGCTTTTTATCTTCACTATGTACTTCTTTGACCACTAAACTTTGAATTTTATATGGAGAGATTGGAGTTAAGGTCATAGCGTGTACATAGTGATTAATTTGCTCATACTTGGGCTCAAATTATTTTTCTTTGTCTTCATCTTCGAGAGATATTTTTAAATTGTTGTTCTTTTTGAATCACGAACATTGTTTTACCTTTTTTTTGTCTTTAAAGTTAGAATCCAAGCAAATATTAAATTTCAAAGATTTATTCATTTTGACAATTGGTTATTTCCTTTCTTGCCCTCATCTTCAGCCTTGTCTTCGGATGCGAGTTTGATGAAAGTTCTTACCCTTTGTCCGTGTTAGAGTGGAGTATATATGAATTTTCTTGTCTCTATCCTTTTCTTTTAAATTTATTATGACATCCCTGGAGAATATCATTTTCTTCATTGGGGCATAATATGCAGTGTCTTCATGTATACCAATTTCATGGACTGAAAATGGTTGTATGTCTCTTATAATACAACATTTCTGTCCTTTTTGTAGGTATTTAATGCATTGATGTAATGTGAGGGAACCGTCTTACATTCATTGAGCCACAATCAATCGAGTAATGCATTAAAAGATGTATTAGAGTCTATAACATGGAATTTTGCTGTTTTCACCAAATCATCCATCTTCAAGAGCAATATAATTGATCCTACAACTCATTCTCCTTGTTGGTTGAAACCTCAAAGCTTAATTTTGTCTCTTGTTAATCTATGAGCATCAATGTCTAAGTATGCAAGGGTTTTCAAGTTCATGATGTTAATATAGGCACCAGGGTCAATAAGAACTCTCGGAAGTGTTGTGTCTTTAATGGTTACTGCGATATATAGTGGACAATTATGTTCAGTTGTATCGAGCAACAAATCATTATTGGAGAAAGTGATTTTGGCATGTTCTTCTAATGAATAAGCCTCCTTTAAAAAAAATGCTAGCAAGTTGAGTTAAGCAACTTTCAAGATCTAAAATGGCTTTTATTAATGATTCCCTCATCTCTTTGAAGATGATAAGGGTGTCGTAGATGCTTAACTTTGCTAACAATTTTCTCAAATGGGCTAATATTTTATTGTCCACTTTGTTGTAGGAATTGTCTTTATTTTCATCAAAAAATCTTTCTTGTACTGGAGGAACTATTTCTTTTGGTGCTATTATTTCTTTTCCTTTTTCTTTAGAAGCCATTCTTGAAGGTAACACTTTTCCACTCCACAAATTGATTTCAATTATTTCTTCTATCTCTTTTCTCTCTGAGTCTGAAGACTCTAACTCTGTAAATATTTGACTTCCTTGTACTTTGAGTGTAGCAGTGTCATCTTCACCTTCACTGTCATTAGGATTGCCATTATTATCATTATTGTTTTAATTGTTGTTAGACTCGTTGAGATTTTGTACGATTTGAGTATTTTCTATAGGATTGAAATTGGGTTGATCGTTTTCAGCAGAGGTATCAAAAATAGAAAAAATGTAAGCAGAATCAAGAGTTTTATCATTCATTCTAGGGATAAATAAAAAGTCATACAATGTTAGCGGCTCGAGGGATTTCTTCCCTTCATCCAAGACAACTACTCTAGTAGAGTGTGTAGGAGTAGGGGATAAAAAGGAAAAGGTAGCCCCTATGTTTGTAGACCTCTAATCTTTTTTAGTTCATTCTTTTCTTTTTCTTTTTTTTCTTGGAGGATTTTGTTATCGATATTGAAGCTTGAGTGATTTGTAGATTTGCAATGCTCTTCTTGAGAGTTTTATTCTGTGTCGTGTTAAGTTTTTTTTTATCTTCATAGTGGCCATCAGGAATAAATTCATCAGCCAAAATCATATTGATTGAACCTTTTTCATATTCCTTCAAAAATTCTTTTGGGATGAATATATTCTCTTCTTTAAAGTTCTTTTCTAACCAGTCTTTGAAGACAAAATATTCTTCAATCTTATTTTCAAGCATCCTATGGTAAGGACAATAGTTAGGATGATCATTCAAGTCAATCTCTCCCGGCCTCTTGGCTTCAGGTAACTTGAATTCCGACACCTTCAACAGGCTACAAAATATTTTTGTGATGGCCTCTTTCTTGAATGGATACTCTTTCTTCATCCATTCAGTCATTGACTTCTTTTTTGTTTGTGATGGATTTGATTGTTGGAATTGCAATTATATAGATGATTGTTGTTGTGGTTGGATCATGTTCTGTCGTTGCTTCCGCGTTGCATGATACTGTACATGGTAGAGAAGGGTAAACAACCAATCAATGTGCAACTCAAATTGCATCACTTCCCCCCGCGTTGCAGCAACTCACTCTGAAGTGCGCAAGATACTGACAAGGGTTACCTATCTCGTAAAAAATTTTGAAGAGAGGTGGAACAAAGCCTTTAAAATATTATACAGAATCGAATTTCTCCAGATAGGGTCTACCCTTTCGAATTAATGATCCAGCCTTTACCTGGGCAATTGTCTATTTTATCTCTTGTTTCACTAGCTGTGTAGATTCTTTTTTTGGAATTCCACTTTGGACAGACTCCTTTTTCTTTTGGGTACTTTCTTCAATTTCTGTTGGTTCATTTTCCATAATATGTATTACCTCGGGTCAAACAATCTCCACAACAGGCAACGAATTTGTAATGGTGAACTCTGTAATGTCGCTAACACATTCATAATTTCATTAACTTTTGCTTCAAGACGAGTAATCTGCTCATCTCATTTTTGTATTGCTTTTTGCAATTCTTCTGTCATGTATTCTTCAATTAGCAATGGTACCTCCATGCTGATGAGGTAACTCGTGTCTCTACCATATTTATTTCCAAAGACTTTTCATTCAGGCTTTTAGGAGAATTTTCTCTTCTTTCTGTCGATAACTGTTTAAGATAGGCTCTCAATTTTTTTAGTCTTTCTTCAATCGAGTTCATAGGATATTGTTCATGGATCTTTTCTTAATGATTATTTATGAATGTGGTATTTTGCATAACCCCAACATTGGGGACTTCTTCCGACATTTTATGTTTCCATACATTATTTCTAAGTATGGGGTGAGCTACTTCTAGAAGCATTTCATCGTACTGTGGATAAGGACGATCTTCATCTTGCAACATTTGCACAAGAGACTTCTTTTTAGTAGATATTTATTTTGCCTTCATAAGTAATTTTTTATGTTTCAGCAAGGAAATTGGATGATTTTTTTCCTTTAAAATGGCTGAGTCTGCTATCCTCAGTCCTAAACAAATTTTTACTGGTACTCGAGTTTTTGTAGTCTATCGACTCTTTAGAGACTTGTCATAGTAACTGGGTAAGACACTCTATTTTAGAAAGATGTTTTCTTGCACCAAGATTCTTCTTTTCATATTTTTAGAAAATGCACACCCCATTTTGTTCAAAATCTGGGAGATTATACATCTTTTTTTTCATGAAAGTTTCTTAAATACAGATTGTATGACATGAATCGATGTAGAACTTTCCCTTTTTGGAGGAGAAGATGGAGGAGTAATAAAGGGAACACACTGGAGGTCGCATTCATCCTCTTCATTGGATATTGGAAAGAACTTATTTCTTCTTAAGGAAGTACCACACTAAAGATACATTCCTCAATTTTAGAAATTTCCTCCTTGTTAATGGATTTCATTTCATTTTCCCTCTTTTTCCTCATAGCAAAATGGTTCTCGTTCCTTCATTGAATACGTGACAGTTGTCCGGTTTTGGAACTAGATCCAACTTCATATACAAACGATGGTGGAATATCATCCTCCTGATCGACATAGGTCTTCTTTCATTTCCAATCAAATTGTTCCATGGTTTTAATGGTTTATCTTGCATAAGTTACTTCAGAGAGGGTTGCCTTGAGAAGATGGAAGTCCTCATCGGAATTCAAATTGAATTCTTTAAAAGGTTCTATGACTTTCGAAGTAATTGTCTTTATTAGGGCATGGGTGGACCACAAAGTACTAGTTTAACTTCATCAAATCCATATCTGAATTTTCTTATTGACTTTTGGTAGCGAGCAGTCTGATCAGTTGAAAGATCATAATATTGAGAGTAAGAAAAGATTAACTTCGGGGGATCCATTGCAGTGGTTCTAAAAATCAAGTTTTTATATTTTAGAATCTTTTTTGTAAATTGGAGATTTGTTGTTTTTGTGTCATTTTGCACTATCATTATTGAAATGAAAGATTTTGAATTTTGCTTATCAAGCATAACTCCAAAAAATTAAAGAGTTAATTTTTTTTAGATAAAAATAATTTAGGGAAGAAATAATCCAATATGTCAAAGGATGGAGTATCTCAAGATAGATAATAAATGAATTAACTAAAGATGGGGAGGACAAATGTCCCCAGCAGAGTTGCCACACTCTTGGCACCACCAAAGTGTCGCTGGAGCTGTCAATCCTCTGTGATTCATGGCCATGTCGTTTATGGGTCGATATCATTGTTAGGAAGGATTTGCCTCTCTGTTTATCTATTTTATTGCTCTATTCTCCAAATAACTTATTCTCTCAGATCATATAGATGATCTTGAGATATTTATGAAACTTGGAGAAGAAGGAAAAGGGCAAATAAAAGTAGAAAAATAAAGAAAAAGTTGTAAGGATTTCTTTGTGATATAGAACTTGGAAGTGTCTGGTTCTATGTAACCACATGAAAATTTCATAACCAGATAGTATGAGTTTCTCAATCTCCTAAAGGAGTAAGTTCCTATAGTTAATTACATCTAAAGTAGTTGAAACTGCTTAAGAAAAATCTTGATTAAAGTTAACCATTTATTCTCGACAAAATTTTAAGTGTCAAGAGCAAGGAGAGAAACATAAATGTTAAATTCTAAGGGTAATAGAGTTATAAGAATCTGAAACTACCCTATAGTTTTTGTTTTGTCATTTTCTTTTGTTGATGTTGTTTGGTTGTTTTATTGTTGTTTCGTTTATGTTGTTTGATTGTGTTAATGTCATTTTGTTTTTTTTTTATATCATTTTTTTATTTTAATGTCATTTTATTGTTTTGATATCATTTTGTTGTTTTGATATCGTTTTGTTGTTTTGATGTCATTTTGTTACTTTGAGATTCAGTGTTCCATCTTTAAAATGTCGTCCCTGCAAAACATAGTTAGCACGTCCTAATAAAATGTTAGGTAAATCTAAAACGAACTTGCCTTATGTCTTCAACAAACCTGTAAAACAAAATTAGATTAACAGGAAATTATATTTTAATTTATCAATTTTATTGGTTGAATATCTTTTTAGACAACCCGGTCAGGATGTCTATGGCTCCATCGTCTCGGAGTTGTCGGAGTATTTAAACCTACTTGGTTTGAAAGGTAATTTGACTTAGATCAAAAGATTCTTGTTAGCAACCACAGATTGCATCGTCCAAGATATATTCATAGATCTAAACACTGGTTTCAATTTGTATTCGGTGATCTTTGTTCATTAGGGTGCAAGTTACATTTTAGTGTCTTATTCAGATTTTTGGGGTTGAAAAAATTTAGGTTGTTTACGATTTATTAGCCAATTAATTTTATTTTGTCGTTTTTTTATTTATTTTCTTTCTTTTTTTTTTAAATGACCCGATCAGGATCTCATAGTTCTGTCATCCCAGACCATTAAATTTGTGGTTTGATTTGTTACAAGTGACTAGAAGATATGTTTTTAGCAACCATGTGTTACCTCCTCCAAAATATTTCTCAAGCCTAGTTGTATTTTTGGGTTCAAGTTTAAGTTTTAAAATCTTTTAGAGTGGATTTTATGTTATTTGTATTTTGTCATGAATTTCATTTGTTGTTCATATCGGTAGATTTGTAAGTAAAATTTATATGTAAATTTGAATCATCAATTTTAAATTCATTTTAAGATTAAACTTAAAAGAAATTTAGTTAAACTTGATGTCAATTTGAAGTTTATGCTTGATGTTGGTTAGACCTAATGAGATTTGATTAAGTCTAATATAGGTTAGACTTAAAGTTTAGGTTCAATGTGGATAGAACCATAGGGAGATTTGGTTAGGTCTAATATGGGTTTGAGTTAAGGTTTAGGTTCAATGTAAGTATAACTTAAAGAAAAATTGGCGAAGTCTAATATGGGTTAGATTTAAGGTTTAGGTTTAATTTAGGTAAAACTTGAAGCATGAGATGATTTTGGTTCAATTTGGGTGGAACTTGAGGCATGAGATGATTTAGGTTAAATTTGGGTAAAACCTAAATTTTAGGTTTGCTTGGGTTTAATTTGGGTTGAACTTAAGGTATAAATTAACTTAGGTTCAATTTGAGTTTAACCTAAGGTTTAGGTTGACTTAAGTTTAATTTGCGTTGAATATATGGTTTAGGTTGACTTAGTTTCAATTTGGGTTGAACCTAAGGTCTAGGTTGACTTAGGTTCAATTTGGGTTAAATCTAAGGTTTAGGGTTTAAGATAGATTAAGCCTAATTTAGGTAAGGCTTAATGGATAATTAAGTCTAATTTAGATTAGACTTAATTAAAGATTAAGATGGATTAAGCCTAATTTAGGTAAGGCTTAGTGAATATTTAAGTCTAATTTAGATTAGACTTAATTAAAGTTTAAGATGGATTAAGCCTAATTTATGTAAGGCTTAATGAGATTAATTAGGTCGAATGAGGGTTAGACCTAATTAGGGTTTAAGGTTAATTAAGCATAATGTAAATAAGTATTAATGAGATTAATTAGGTCTAATTAGGTTTAGGCCAAATTAAAGTTTAAAGTTAATTAAGCCTAATGTTAGCAAGGTTTAATGAGATTAATTAAGTCAAATTAGCATTAGACCTACTTAAGGTCTAAGATTAATTAAGTCTAATGTAAGTAAGGCTTAATGAGATTAATTAGATGTAATTAGGGTTAGACCTATTTAAGGTTTCAGGTTAGATAGGCCTAATATAAGTAAGGCTTAATGAGATTAATTAGGTATAATTAGGTTAGACCTAATTAAGGTTTAAAGGTCACTTAAGCCTAATTTAATTAAGTCTTAAGGGTTAATTAGGTCTAAGTAGGGTTAGATCTAATTAAGGTTTAAAGGTCACTTAAGCCTAATGTAATTAAAGCTTAAGGATTAATTAGATCTAATTAGGGTTAAACCTAATCCGGTTTAAATTTCACTTAAGCCTTACGTAATCAAGGCTTAAGGTTTAATTAGGTCTAATTAGGGTTAGACCTAATTAAGATTTAAAGGTCATTTAAGCCTAACCTAATTAAGCCGAATGTAATTAAGGCTTAATTAGGTCTAACTAGGGTTAGATCTAATTAGGTTTAAATGTCACTTAAGCCTAATGTAATTAAGGCTTAAGGGTTAATTAGGTTTAATTAAAGTAATACCTAATTAAGTTTTAAAGGACTAATTAGCTCTAATTAGGGTTAGACCTAATTAGGTTTAAATGTCACTTAATCCTAATGTAATTAAGGCTTAGGGGTTTATTAGGCTAACTAGGGTTCGACCTAATTAGGTTTAGTTTTAATTTGGGTTCATGTGGGTTGGATCCAAAGGGTTTTGATTTGACTTGGGTTCATGTGGGTTGAATCCAAGGGGTTTAGGTTTGACTTGGGTTCATGTGGGTTGAACCTAAGGGTTTTAGATTTGACTTTGTTTCATGTGGGTTGAACCCAATGAGGTTTAGTTTGACTTAGGTTCATGTGGGTTGAACCTAAGGGGCTTAGGTTTGAGTTGGGTTTATGTGGTTTGGGTTCAAGTGGGTTGAACCCAAAAGTTGTAGTTTGGTTTTGGTTCACGTGGGTTGAACCCAAAGGGTTTAGGATTTGACTTGGGTCCATGTGGGTTGAACCCAAGGAATTTAGGTTTGACTTGTAGGTTAAACCCAAAGACTCTAGGGTGTGGCTAAGCCCAATTTTGATCAAGGCTTAGGTTTACATTAGGTTTAATTATGAATTAAACCTAAATATTAGGGTTGGATGAATGATAATAGTCATTTAAGACAAGTGTTCAAGAATTAGGAGATTTTAGGGCTAAATTGTAAATTTTAGAATTTATAATTTTACCCTAATTGTCTAAGTTATCATTTCAAATTTTGTTAAAGGTTAGAAATTGTCATTTTAGAGCTTAAGTTCATCAACCTAAATATTCTAACCAATTTCCAATTTAATTTCCAATTTTCTAGTTTTTTATACTTAATTTTGAAAATAATTATAAAATTTGGTGAAAATTGGTGGATTTGACTTTGTGGATTTTTCCTAGCCTTGGAAAAATCAAGGAAGATTCCTGAGGATAAAAGAAAAATTCTCTGGAAATTTTATGATTTTTAGATTTATAATTGAATTTTAAAATTTACATTTGTCCAGAGAGTAATTACTTAATTAAAAAATAAATATAATTCATTAATTCCACTTTTCATTTTTATAATTTTCTCCTAGTTTTCCTTAATTCATAGATATTTGTTTTTCATTTTTATGATTATTCTATGTCATGATATGATTTTTTGAAGGTTTTATGATTTTTATGCAATTAATTAAATAGATAAATAGGAATTTTCCATTTAATCCAAGCGGAAGTTCCACATAGTGGTCTTAACCTCTAGCACTTAGTAGGTGGGTGTTGACCTCACTTTTCGTTAAGGTCTAGTCTTTCCTTTTTAGTAGCCTAGGGTCTAGCCATAGGACTTTCCTGTTGACTATTCTTAGAAGACTATAAAAGAAACCCTAACCATTAGAAACTCTAAACCATTCTTTGCTTAACTTGAAGTTCCACATATTGATCCTAACCTCTAGTACTTAGTAGGTGGGGTCAATATGAGGGAGCTCAAGGTGAATCCCCATATGATTTTCTAGCCTTAAGGTTGACCCTGGGTGTTGTTCTGGAGCTAGCTCACTCACTTTCACTCACAAACTTAAACCCAAACTTTGTTGACTTTGATCCCTTGATCTTTGGGAGACTCATGTAGATGGTCCCCTAGTCCCACTAGCTATAGGCTAGGGTTTAGCTAAAACCAGTACATAGAGGACCCAAATGAGGATTCCGTTGGCTCATGACTCATATAGGGTGGTTTACACCTCAATTTCACCAAAATATCTGACTTGGCCTTTTGCCCGTCAAACCTACCCAAATTACCTAAAAACCCCCAAACCCTAAGTTTGGCCAAAATTTCCAATTTCACCCAAAATACCTAAATTTGTACAAAAATCATTTCAAACCATTTCAAACTACCGAAATTGCCCAAAGCATCCCAAAATTTCTAAAACTACCAAAATACCCCCAAATTTGCCAAAATTACAAAAATGCCCTTGGTGACCCAAACTTTCCCAAAACATCCAAAAACATCTCAAATGTCCCAAAAACCAATTTGAACCCTTCCATTGAGCCTAATTTGGCCAATTTGACCATTTTGACCAAACCCCCAAAATTGCCCTTAAAGGCCCAATTTCCCCCAAAATCAGCACAAATGTCCATCAATTTGACCCCAATCTTCCCCAATTTCAATTCCAAACTCAAATTCATCATGATAAAACTTGATTCAAACCAAATCTAAGCCCAATTGACTCATATTTGATTCTAATTTCAACCCAAATAAAAAAAGCCTCAATTTGTCCCAAGATCAAAATCCCACTAAATTGAACCCCAATGTATCCAATTGCCCCAATTTTGCATCATAAACTCTTCAAAACACTTCCAAATACCAAAATTGAACCCTCAATTGGCCTTGTTCAAGCCTCAATTCCACTCAATTTCAACCCAAATTTGCCCCAATTTGGCCACGTGCCCAAATGTCACCTAGTTGATAGCCCAAACCCCAAATTTAACACTCAATTAGTGTTGAGAACTCTTCATGATATTCCCCTACACCATTTTCAACCATCAATTTAAAATTAACCCAACTCTAGCCCAAGTTAAACTCAAGTCTAACCCACATCCTCAAAATTGACCAAATGTCAAAATCCCTCAAATTGAACCTCGAAATCAATTCAAAATCACTCCAAATCTTTTCTAAAGTCCTTGCGACAATTATCCAAACCAAATTGATCAATCAATTGGGCTCAATGTCATGGATATCCTAACATAAACTCAACTGCAAGCCAATTTGTCCCAAATTGAACCAGTGCACCAAAATTGACTTAGTCATGCCCAAATGACCAAATTAATGACACTACAACCACCAAGTACACCTTAATGACCAGCCTAAATGCACCTAAACCAGATAAGGTGAGCTATGGACCAATGGTTCCCTAAATTAAGGGATTTCATCCCATTTTTGGGTCTACGACAAAATATCTTTGCCATCATGCCATACCATTCAGATTTAATCATCATTAAGCTCCCCTTGGCCTCACTGAGCCAATAAGTGATTGAACCCTGGCCAGACACCAAAAATAGCCACCCTAAGGGAGCCCCAAATGACTAAAACTCAAAATTAAATCCCTCTGAGTTGGCTAAGTCCCATTGTCCACTTGAGCTTTTCTTCCCTCCACATCTTCAAGCTTTTGCACCCATCAAACCCCCATGAGCTCCACCAGGTAGCCATGGCTTTAAATTGACCCCTCCATGACCAAAGAGAGGTGTGCCAAAATCCTTGGGGAAACTCTTCTAAAACCTCACCAGAGCCTCTCTAAACCATCCTAAGTGCAATCCCTTTGCTCGCAGCCACTGACAACCACTAGTTAGAGCCAATTTTATCACTAAAATTTGCTCTAAAACCAGGAAAGATTTCTCCACACTTCCACAGTCCACCAAACTTCAATTAACTGTGCACACACCATCCCCATAGTGAGAGGAGTTGATTCCCCATAGAAGCCCCATCACATAGAGCCACTAGCATAGACTTTGATCAACACCTGAAATCGAGCAAAAACATAGCTAGATAATTCACTAGGGCCTAAGACTTCATTTGGAGGTTCGTTGGACCCAATCAAAGCTACCACAACCATCTTATTGAGGCCTCCCCTCTTAGACAAAGGTATTGAGCTCTAACCCTAATCTGAGCTTGTTTTGATTCTTCATGTGCAATGGCTCAATTTCATGCTTGATCAACCATATAGATATGTTCGTCTTGAGTAGATGAAAATTTAGAAACAAACCCCATGTGATTTGGTTGTGTTTAGACGAAGATTTTAAGGTTTTAGGGTGAACGTCTTACGGGTTAGGTCATTTGGGGACGATGAACGGATGTCGTCCGATCGCGCGTTTATTCCATGGATGGCTGAGATCGCGTTGGATGAACAAATAGATCAAAAGACGGGCCACGTGGAAACTGAGGTGGATGGCAGCATTGAATGGCAGAGCACCGCGTGAGAGCTCGGAGTTGTAGTAAGATGAGGTGGCGCCGCATGTTCAAGTAGAAAAATATGGATTTTTTAGATTTATTTTAATGCCTGAACTTCAAAAATTCATATCTTTCTCTAGAAAAATCATAAAAATAAAAGAAAAATATCCACTTTCTCAGCAAATAGAGGAGAAAAATGTGAACTAAAAATAAAAATTATTTTCCAATTGTATGATTTTTAATTAATTAAATACTCTCTGAGGTATTTTAATTCATTATGATAAATAACTAATCACCATGACTTGGAATATTTTGGGTTGATTCCTCATGACAAAGGGCATCTTCTCTGATTTTTTTAAACTCAGATAGCACATCTGTGCTTCTAACCCTAATTTTGAAACCTAAGGGGCTATTTTGGATTTATTTAATTATATAAATTAAAGGATTCTTCAAAAAATTATGGGATCAATTTTGTTAGGTTTATTGTGATTGGAGGATCTTAGTAAAAATATTGTGATGGTTTGAATAATTTTGTGTATTTCTCTTATTGATTAAATATTTTTATTTTGTATTAATTTATTTAAATTAAATATAAACTAAAAGTTGACAAAATCAATTCCACAGTGTTCATAAAAATTATTTTAACTCACAATCAAAATTTTAAATTTATTTAAGTTAATTTGCCCATTAAAGTGGATTTTGTAAGTAAAAATAGTATTTTTGCACAAAATAAATTATATTAAATTAAATAATCTTAGAAAAATTATGAAAAATAATTTTATGAGTTCCTTGTGATGAGGGGCATTTAATAAAAATAAAATCTATTTTTGTGAAAATATTTTATTTTTAAAGTATATTTTGAATTAAAAATAATACAAATAATAAAAAATTTCAAAATACATAAAAATAGCTTAAAATGTGTGTAATTGTTCTCTGATTATTTGGGACCCCTTAAACTATCTTTATTGATTTTTTCTAAATTTAAAATAAATTCCTACAGGCCTTAATTGTATTTTTTTTATTGTCCCACTAAAATAATTACAATAAATTAAATATAAATCATAAATATAAAAGTTGTTCCTCTGAGTTTCTTAGACTTATAGGGGTTTAACAAAAATTTAAAAGTGATTTTTGAATATTAAAACATGTTTTTTAATTTAAATAATCATTAAAAAAGACCTTTAAATAATTATAATAATTACAATATTATTCTAAAAATCATGAAATTTTGTCTAAATATTTTTCTGACCTAGGCAAACCTCCAATAATTTTCCCATAAATTAAAACTTCATTTTGATTAATTAAGTAAATTAACATTGAAAATTCTTATTTTGAAGTTAAAATAACTATTTTAAATTAAATCAAATTTTGAAAAAATCTTACTTCCCTCTCTGATATTTTAATTAATCTATGGATAGGATACTCAAATATTTTCAAGGCTATTTGAATTTTGCTTAAGAAATTATAAGGTGAAGAACTCCAAGGACAGGATACTAATTTTAGATTTTGGTGCCTTAATCAAAATTTTTGGATTAACCACTAAGGATGGGAAATTTTGATCCTTAATAAATATGTTGGATGATTGAAATACAATAGGATCAAAAGGTAGAAACTCACTTACCACCTTTTCACAATATCAACAAAATCATAATTTCCCTAATCGTCATGACTTGGAAATTAATTATGATCAAGTGATTCTTAAGTGATGGGCTTAAGCTAGGAAGATAGTAATTTACTTATCTTAAGCCAAAAATTGATGATGATGTGATCTTTTAATAAGAATATATGTCACATAAACCAAAATTTTAACCATAACCAATTTCCCCCGTTATGATTGTTAAGGGCTTGGTAGTGACCTAGGCTCGACGTTTAAACTCAATTGATTGGATTTAGAAGATCGATTGGGGACTAACACCTTTTAAGCACTCCAAGCCCATTTGTGATGAGCACTAAATCTTTAATGACTTGAGCTTATCTTAGGGGCATTCATCCATATAATCTTTAAAGTAAAGTATCAAATTGAGTAAGTATTCAAGCTTCACTGGGCAACGAGGTAGTCACACTCTAACTCTGGATGATTAATGAAACAATATGATGAAGTTTTAAATGAACTTTAAATAATTCAAGAGATCCTTGAAGTAGTTCAGGGTCATTCCCCGAACACTTTGAAATCTTTTGGATATTTTGAAGGGCAAATAGAACTTGTTATATTTTGTTCTATAATCACTCACTAAGATCTTCGGAGGCTCAATAAAGTCATAACTTGGGGTTTGGTAGCTATACCTTCATATACTCCTCTAATTTAAATTCTTTGCAAGATTATATATATACATTGTAAAAGCTAATCTTTTAGGTGGAGGAACGAGAAGAATCGACAGGAATGCTTTTAAATTATTGCATTTACCTTTCCGTACTTATTGTCATAACTTTCATGTTAAACAATGATGTCACCCTGCATATTAAAACCAAAATTGTTAGGATAGCTGCACAACCAAAAAAAAAATTAAAAAAATTTAAAAAGATAAAATCTACCGCCACAATAATCAAAATATAAGACAACTCAAAATTTAATCACAAACATCACAAAACAAAAATTTTAAAATGTCTTTATCGGATGATCGGGAATCCCTCAGAGGAGGTAACCTACGATTGCTAACGAGACTTCCTATGGTCTAAATGAAAGTATGGAACTCATTAAGTTGAGTTTAGTAAATTCATTTGGATTAAGTGAATCCGAAAGAAAATTGGGGTGCCGGAATGAAAGAATCGTAGGATCCTAACCAGTGTCGCTCTAATCAATTTTAACGTCCCTCATAATATTTAAATAACCTTAGTGCATTTGATTTGACATCAAGACTTGAAACACTAGAAAACTTAAACTTGCCACGACAAGGAGCTTGGAGCTAGCATTGTGGGCAGCACGTCCATCTTCAATAGCAAAACATATCTACATCAATTAAACCATTCTTTCCTTAGAATTAAATAACACTACATAGGGTTTCGAGGTTGTTTTCTTATGCAACATAAATCCTCAACTTATCTTTAGGTTTTTGTATAGTCTCGCTATACAATATAAGCCCTAAATTGCTTTAGGATTCCGAGGTTGTCGTTCTTCCCGACATAAATCCTCATATCTTCCAGACTATTTGCAAGATCGTTTTGGCACGAATGTAAGCCCTAATTAATAAAATTGGCAGGATAAAATATTTAAATATTTCTCCTCTAAATTGAAACCAACCAAAAGGATATTTTGGGAATTCACTGAGGTTCTCCTCAGGATCCGTGCATCCCCTAGTTCTTCTTCCTTTGGATTCCACAATAAATGTTCCAAATTCAAGTCATTCTCATATCACACCTCTTCGTCTGATCTCTTTGAAAATTCCTATCCTTTAAATTTCCTGAAGACAATATCCCCTAATTTTTATCGAGATTTTTCTTAGATGACTTCGGTTATCTAAGATGTAATTAACTATAGAGGCTTACCCTTATAGGGAACTTTTCTGAACTCATCTTAATATAAACCCTATTTAATTTTTTATATTAAATAGGGGAACTTGTCGGCTTATAATAAAATGGTTTTGCATACCAAACGGATGCCATACATTTCTTAGTTTATTTGATTGAGTCACACTATCAAGTCACGTGCTTATCTTTCAAGATAGATACATGGCTTGAGGTGTAGTGCTCTTTCATCTAAACTTTAAAAGATATGGGATCCGTTTGATTATATATATATATAT